>MU228094.1:3296979-3316420 GCA_018584345.1 Thuja plicata
GTGATTCCTTGAAGAGTGAATCGATAGGTTAGCCTTCCTAGGCCAAAGTGGCATAAAAAGAAGAAGGATTATAAATCCTTAATCCATTATGAGATTCTTTGTCATTCAGTGAGTCTGTAATCAGGTATACCCGCCTGGGTATGTGGAGCCCAAAGTAGAAGGAGTTTCATCCTTGATAATTATCCTTATTCATGTATAAACCTACATTGGGAATAGAGGGTCAAGCACTTATTATTGTTTTAATTGATTCATGCAAGAAAAAGAGCTAACAGGCCCATTGCTGGAAAGATCAAAGACCCATTGCTGGAATGACCAATGTGTGATAAATGGTATGAGCTCCCTGGCTGGAGCATGGATAAGATTTCCATGTGTTTGGAATTTTTGACATGTTTTGGCATACTTAACTGCATCTTTTTCCATTGTAGGCCAATAGTACCCAACCCTTTGAAGTTTCTTAGCTAATAAAAAACCATTCAAGTGAGATCCACACACACCTTCATGGACCTCTTTTAATGTGTGATCAGACTCTTCTTGTTTTAAACACCTAAGTAATGTTCCATCAAGACTATGTCTATATAAGTTAGTAGTGATGAGTACATAATGTGATGTTGACCTAATTAAGGTTCATTTTTCATTTTTGAACATGCCATTAGGTAAGGTTTGATCAGTAAGATAGGAAGTTATATTGGTATACTTAGATTGGTTTTGGACATTTAGGGCACAAATTACTTGGGATTCAGGTGTATCAAACGCAAGAAAGAATAGTTCTTCCATAATTAATTAATAGTGTAATTGATGTTCCTCCAGTTGTAACATGGATGCCAACATTTCCATTGTGTCAGCAAATCTATTTTTTGTTCTTGGAATTTGTTGAAACATGATAAACACAAATTACTTCTTCAAATCCTCTGTCATCTTCTTATAGGGAATCAACTACTCATATTTTGTTTGGTACGATCCATTTACTTGATTGATTATAAGTTGAGAGTCACCATATACATGTAACTTCATGATTTTTCATTCAATGGCTAGCTTGAGACCATTTACCAATGCTTCATATTTTGAGATATTGTTGGTTCATGGAAACATCATTTTGTATGCCTTAGGTATCTTGTAAACTTGAGGTGTGATAAAAAATACGCCTACCCAAATCCTTGCCACGTGAAAGAACCATCAAAGTAGATTTTCTATAGATATTTTGTTAAGTGCATTATTGTCTCATCTAAAAACTCTATTATCAATGGTGTTGCATCCTTCAATAGTGAATCATCCAGTTGATAAGCTAGCACTTTTCCTTTAATGGCATTTCTCTCTAAATACTCTATATAAAATTCAATGAGTATTAGGATACATTTTTCTATCCTTCCTGTTAATGTTGTCTTGCTCGGGAGGTACTTGAGAGGATCAATCTTTGCAATGAGTTTTACTGTATGTGAAAGCATCTAGTGTCTTAGCTTTTGGGATGCAAAAACAAATGCTAGACAAGCCTTTTAAATTACACTATAGTTTATTTCATATGATACCAATGTCTTGCTGATATAATAAATTTCTCTTTCCTTCTTGGTACCACCCTCTTGTGCTAGCAATACTTCAAGTGATGTATTTGTAGCTGAAATATAGAGTAACAATGGCTTTCCACGAATAGGTGCCATTAAGTATGAGGATTGGATAAATAATATTTTAATCCTTTGAATTTTTTTTCACAGTGTTCATCCCATTTGAAAGTCACTCCTTTATGTAACAATTCCATGAAAGGTTGCGCTTTGTTCACTAGTTGAGACATGAATCTTCTGATTGACTGGAGTCTTCCTTGGAGAGTCCTCATTTTAATTATATTACTAGGAGGTGGAATTTCCATTATTTCTTTCACCTTTTTTGGATCTACCTCAATTCCTTTTGCTGATAAAATGAATCCTAAAAGCTTTCCTGATTGGACTCCAAATGCACATTTCTTTGGATTGAGCCTTAGTTGAAATTGTACCATTCTATCTAGTATCTTTCTCAAATCTTCAATGTGATCTATTATGATATTTGACATGGCTAAGGTATCATCCACATAATCCTCCATGTTCTTATGTATCATGTCATGGAAGATTTTTTTCATAGCTCGTTGATATGTGGCTCCGACATTCTTTAGCCCAAATGGCATTACGTTCCAAAAAATGTTCCCCATGCACATGTAAACATTGTCTTTCTTATTCTTCAAGGGAAATTTTAATTTGGTTGTAGCCCAAAAATCCATCCATGAGTGAATATATTTCATATTCTTCTGTGAGGTCTATAATGATATCAATGTTTGGTAGTGGGAAGTCATCTTTAGGACAAGCTTTGTTTAAGTCCCTAAAGTCTGTGAAAATTTGGATAGACTTATCTTCTTTAGAAAATGGCACTACATTATAAATCCATCCTACATAAGTAATGACCGTTATGGATTCAAATTTTAAGAGTTTTTATAGCTTTTCTTTTACCAACAATGCAACATGTGGATGCATCTTTCTTAATTTATGCTTAACAAGTTTTATCCCAAGAGCTATAGATAAGTGATGCATTATTAATTCAGGATCTAGTCCAAGCATATCAAAATAGGACCATGCAAAGTTGATCTTTTTCTCTTAAAGGAATTTAGTAAACTGTACTTTTTCTTCCTTTGATAAAGATTGTGCCAGATGGACAAATTGAGGAATTTTAGCTATTACCAAATTGACTGGTTGTGTTGGTTCTATGAGTAGTCAAGATATTTATTGGAAGTGTTCAGGGAGAATATCAAGAATCTCATTCTTTGGCACGTCTAAGAGGTTTTCACCATTAGATACGTATTTTATTTTTACTTTTTTAGAATTTGATACTGCCACAACATGGTTTTCACCATCAGTTCTTTTCTTCTTTTTAATTTTCAAAGTTTGATTAAGAAATTTTATATCCTCCCCTATCATACTTACGCTCCTTGCATTGGTGGAAGAAGGATAGGGTTCAAAAGCATTCAGATAATAGACCAAAGTGTATTCATTAGGAAAGTTCATTATAGTTGTGGGCTCTGATTCAGTCCAATCAATTAGTTCAAGGTTTAACAAGGATAGTGATGTAGAGGTTTCTAAGGACATCACCGCGTTCTTGTCAAAAATATTAACTAATAAGAAAAGTTATGTAAAGTTAGCTTCTATATTGTTTAGATCAATAAAAGTTGGATCGTCATTATTAGTGTTATGAGAACCTAACTCTAGCAACCTAACATTTGAGCTTTCTCTTTCTTCTCTCTCCCTTGTTCTATCAAATTTGTCTAATATCCTTTGGTATTCATCTTATCCTATTAAGATGCCTATGTCTGCATCAATTATAATAGGCATCACCACCTCATCCAATTCTATGAAAATATGTGTATTGTAGGTAGTGTTAGAACTTTCTCCCCTTTCTAGTAAAGATAAAAATTTATGGATCACATCCATCTCAATATCCATGGTCAGACATTTAATCTCATTCATAATCATGTGAGTCTAAGATATTTTCATCAGATCGATCTAGAAATTATGCAATAGAGATCTAGTGCACCCTATTGGCTATTTGTATATCAAAGTGGGGTAGATCTAGGATATATGAAATTGTAACCAATTGTCCCAAGTTAGGATGTATACTTTTTTTTTGTCTCATAGAAGATAACTATTCAAGAGTGTTAGAGATAATTTCTTCTTCTTCCCTGCTTTCTACTTCTTCTTGTTCTAAATGTGCTTCTTCATTGTACTCCCCTCTTTGTGGACCCTCTGGAGGTTTATCCACTTCTTCCTCTTCCACTTATAATTCTTGGACATTTTTTTGTGACAACAAGGGAATATCATGCTTTGATTATTCTCTTAGATAGATAGGTACATACCATTCTCCTTGGTACTCCAGGTTCTCATTACCTGAACCGCCTCACAATAGGTGCTTAGTAATCGTGCCCAAGGCCTCTCTTAGGAATATTTTATTCAATCTAAGGATCACTTCTCCCACCATGAGGTGCATTTTTTTTGTCAACCCAGGGACATATACTTGAAATGGTATGACATAGTATGTGCACTAAGTTCCTTAAGGAGCCAATCTACCTATGCTGCAGGAAAGTAAAATACATGAAAGGAATCTATACTAGGGCTGCAGGAAAGGAAACACACTTAGCCCTTACTAAAATGAATGCTGAAACTTGCAAACTCTACTTAAGTCTATTATTTTAACCTAGAGCATTCACTATAGCTATCCTTGCAGGTGTTGCAGGAACATTCATGAAGTACAATGCTACAGGAAGAAATTGTAATCTTATATCTAGATTGCTGGAAATGCAGAAAGTAAATCTATTCTACTTATACTCTAATCCACCTACCAAGTGGGCCCCCTTGGTCAGGTTCTACTAATCTATGAACATAGAATATGAACCAAAAGTTACTTCATTATCTTTCAAAACTGATTACATGAGAATAAGACATGAAGCTGAAAAATGAACTTGCTGAGCAAGATACGATCAGAACATCATTTTTCTTCCAAAAATTCAAACTTACAAACAAACAGTCTCCTCCCTATAAATAAAGTATTGACTTCTTTATTCCAAAATAGAAAAGAAACTAACAAACTAAAACTGTGCCAAAGAGAGAAAACAGGAAGCGCAACAGCCCATGACGTGCACAATGAAGTCTGGGTGATCAATTCAACATGCTGGTAATATGGAGGGAATATAGCAGAGCTATATTTATGCATCTCTGAAACAGTGGTTCTTGATTTGTGGTAGCCATGTCTTCTAATGCCATGATGGATTATCCACTCGAAATTGGTCTTTACATCCTCCTTCAATGCTGTCAACCACTCCCAATGACTCCTACTTCCTGGCAAGATTAGTTAATATGCAAAAGATATTCATGCAAGTAGCTTATCAAATTAATCCAGATGTTAGAACACACATTCTGATTATTATATGAAATACTACAACATATATATAATATTGGTGTAATATGACATATCTAATCCACCCATGGTTTAATGGTTCTTTCTGTACTTAAAAAAAGTTCAACTGACTAAAATTTCACAATTGTTCTAATAATACTTGAAAATAGAGTATAAGGATTATTATAATAGAGATAGTAAAATAGGCTCATCATTTGCCCCTTGGCAAGCTGAATTCTTTTCCTCAAACATTACATCTTCTGGTAATTTCTCTGAAATCTCCAACCTCTGTTCTTCCTCTCCTTTGGCTTTTAAAGGTGTAATAGAACCCTCTTGTTCTCTCCCAGACATCCACTCTGTGATCTTCTTGAAGTCAGTCAAGTCTGTCAGTGTTGATGTCATACATGGGCCAAAGGAGCATTGGTGGCTGCATGGTGAGTGGACACCAGAGTTCCTGTCTAGTTTTCCTTCCCAGTTGTATGTATTTTGGCACTCTTTGAATAGATTCTTGGAGGTTGATAGGACTGTGGGGTTCTGATCTCTTCAATGCCTCGGATAGCATACCCCATCTACTTCTGGCTCTAGCCAGGGCTCTCTAAAAGACAAAGTAAGATAAACCGTATTACTCTGCATAAACCTCTGTTCGAATCCTAAAAATTTTGTCCCTTGTTTCTTCCTTAATTTTACCATAAGTCAAATTGATCCAATCTTTGAGGAGTATAGTTGGCTTGCTGCTCTTTGCTCTTAATGGTAATGGCTCTATTTTCTCTTGTTCCCTATAATTTTTGAACTGTCTATCATAGTTGGCTTCATTTTGCATCAAGGACATCAATGACCTTAGGTGTATATCCCCTATGTAGAGTAGAGGATTCCACTTTGTCTCAGCTGGGATAATGAAGTTATGCATGTATAGTTCACAAAGTAGATTTTTCTGCCATGAGGGATGAGTCTAATAAAGGCCATAAAATTTTTGGGCTGACTTGAACTCGAAATCAATATCTTTGATGGTCATCATTATCTAGAACAAGAGGAACTATTCTTTCAAATAGATGGTATAAACCCTAGGAGGTGGCCTACACACAATTATCTGATTAGCCAATTTGAGAGCATGATCCATCTTCTATTTTTGTTTTTCCAGTTGTTCTTTCAATTCTGCAATTTCTTCCCCTTGCTTTGTTATGACCTTCTTTAGTTTCTTCTTTTCTTCTCCCCATAAAGTTGTTGTTAAAACATATTTATTATGCAATCCAAAGAGAAGTGTTTGCAATGTGATTGGGCCACAATCTTGTGCCTGATTTCTTTGCCTCCTCTGTTCCTTCCAAGACTTCTCTAAGAAACTTATCAACCAAATAGTAGGGCACTAAGGCAGTTTTTGCATAGGCTGATTGATGGATTATTGAGGCATTCTCCTTGTTAATTACTGGAATATCCTAATGGATTTCATGGGAACTATTTTGAAAAACACTAGGTTCATCTTCATAAGTTTCTGCGGTGTGTGGAGGAAAGTATGGGACTGTAGAATGATTTGGGGAATCGTCTGGAATTATTTGCACATTGGGTTGTTCATAAAATTGAAAAGGAGAAGCGGGTTGGCTTATGGAATGCCCTAGGGAGCTGTCCTCTCATTCTAGGACTCCTTTGCACAGGGGTCTCCGCAATTTCTACAACCTTTTCTTTAGTATCCTTCTTCGGCTTCTCTACTGCAGGAGTAGCTGCTGTAGGAACTGACTTCCTTTTCTTCCCCTTCGAAGAAGTAGGGATTTGTGGTTTGGCTACAGGAACTGAAGGTTCTTCCTCTAATTTTTGTTTTCCTTTGGTTTGGGAAGAAGAAGGTACATTTCTCTCATGAGTAGGTAAGGGCACATTTTCTTGAAGATTTACGGTTTCTGCCCCTTGGGTATCTTTTTCAACAGCTGGGTCAGTTGGTATTACATTATCATGACCAATTTGTTCATTAGGGTTAACCTGTGGTTGTAGGGTTTTGTGCTAGACAAACTCCGACCATGCCATGGGAGAGGCATCCCTAAGAGATGTTTCTATTAACAGTTTAATTAGGGCATGGTGGGTAACAAAATTTTCATTCCCTTTTTGGGTCTCTTCAGCACTAATACATAGCATATTATACAAAACATTTGGAACATTTACTGCTAGATTATGCCTCACATAACTCAGTAATTTGAAATGATGTGTGTGCAAATTGAACAATCTCCCTTCACATGTAAAAGACCTGATAATATGCGTAGCCAACTCATTATATGATAGAAGGATAAACATTCTCTTGCAACCCTGTTTGGTAATCTCCAAAGGAGGATCACCTGGTAGGGTGAACTAAGCCCTTGCTGATCTAGCATCATGAACATTAGGGTAATGCTCTCGAACCATTGGTAATCTAGTAACTTATGCAATCTGCTCCTCTATCATGACCACTATCAATCCCCACATAGTTTCCTGACCTTCTTTAAATGTACTCACAAATTCTGCTGCTGAGTCCTCATAAAATTCTGTTAACCTTAGGAAATACCCTAACCAACCACATGCATTGAATCTTCTGACCACTTCAACATATGAGAGTAACACACCATGCACAACCAACTTTTATCTCTGTAGCTGGCCTCCCATATATGCTTGCTAATTTCAATTTGTCTTCTCAACAGTAGGTAGATGCCTTATTCCTTATTTGAATTTCAGACTACCCATTTTTAAAAAGGATTATGAGATTTCTCCTGAATTTCTCTATTTTACTTGGCATGAACAATGGTGATGAATTAAAATAGGAGAAATTATAATATTTACTATGGGTTGTCACATAACTTAATTATAAGTCACATCAAGTCTGACAATCATGGAGGATTCAGGAATAAAGGTACAACAGTTGTGCGATATAGCACTAGAACTTTTAATGAGATAAGGCTAAGTACAGATTTGAGGTGACATAAAATATTTCAAGCGTAAATAGAAATGATAGTTTGGAATTAATACAGTTCCCTCCCCCCTACGTAACATTGAAAAGTGTCCACACTTGGCAGATGTGGCACAAGGGATGGAACTGGCGTAATGCTGTAATGATATATTTATTGCAGTACTAGATACAAGCATCGAAATCTATGTGCTAAAAATGGAATAAATTTGAAAAGAACGTACCTATCATTTGATCTTTGTACATGCTGTAAAAGGTGACGAGAGTGGAATGATAGTGGTAGCAGCTTACATCAGCATACCTGGCTTCTTATTGAAAGCATTTAAAGGAAAAATGATGATGATGTGGAAGGTGGGTGGGTGGCAGATTATAGAAATGAGATGAGTTGGAAAGAAGAAATAGAAAGTGAATGGAGGAATGTACTTCATGTAAACATGAAGCATTTATTATGGACATGCTTGATGGATTTTTACTGAAGAGCTGTAGGAAGAAGGTTTGCACCCTCTTTTGCAGGAAGTGTTACTTGTTGCTTGTTTGATATTTGTTGTTGGAATTGCTGCAGGAAGTCTTCTTTTGTTTGAGGTTGGTGATACAACTTTAGCCGATGTCCATTGACTAGTAGCTTGAAGTGTACCAGATCAATTATTGTTAATTGGATGGCTCTATTGGTGAAAACATGGCTTATTTCATATGGTCCCAGCCATCTTGTCTGCAACTTGCCTGGTATTTCTCTGAATCTTGAATCATACAACAATGCCCAATCTCCAACTTGAAATTGTTTGCTCTTGATATGTGAGTCATGCCATTTTTTCCTTTGCTCTAGACTTGTATGCCTCTCTCTCCAGTTCCCACAACTTTCCAAAGGTGAGGGTTAGTAGCAAAGGTTTCAGAAATGAATGCAAATCAAGTATATAATGACTACTAAATGAATAACATAAACGTGAGCAATAAAATGTACAAGAAAGAGAAAGGAAGACAAATAAATGCAAACCCCATGATGCTTGAAGCTTCTATTGTTTCTCTCAACTCCTTTCGAAATGCTATTCTTGATGCTCAGTATTGGCGGGGTAGCGTCTATGACTTGAGAAGCGTCGAGAATTTGATAATTGAAATGTGTGTGTGTGGTCGCAAGATGGCTTGAATGCTAGAACCAAAATGACGGAGTAATGGAACACGGGAGCTTGAAACCCCGGATCCTTCAAATGGTTATGAAGGGTTTATTATATAGGAATTGGTGATGATATGAATGGTTGAGATCAATCCTAGAGATGGGGAGATGAACGGTTGAGATCAAAAGGAACAGGAGAGGTCCTCAGTAAAATCCACCTCTTCATTTGGTAAAGAGGAGATAGAGTTTGGTTAACTGAAGAGCTAATTATGAGTTACCTTTTTGAATTGAAGAGGTGGGTGAAGTTACCCATGTGGACTAGAGAGATGGGTGGAGTAACCCATGTAATCTGATTGGAGTTATCTCTTTGAAGATAAATGAATATTTAATTCATTTATTTAATAATTGTTTTCAACATGTGAGATAATTAAATTCTTTTTGATTAAGAATTGCTTTATTTGATGAAAATTAAATTAATTTAATTGGAAGAATTTAATTAGTAAGTTTGAATATTTGAATTTCAACTATAGGAAATTGAGTTCAATTAATCAATTAAAGCTATTTAATTAATTTTGGGAATTTGATTAGATGATTTGGAGAACGGATTTAGAGGAAAAGAGATGATTAATTAATGATTAAAAAACCATTAATTAATAGATGAAAAATTAGTGTTTTTAATGTAAAGTTGCAAGCATGTCCATTTCATGGTGTTTACATTTGCCCCTCTTTGATGTGATGTGAATTGTCGCAGTGTGTCAAAGATTCTTTGATTTGATCCTGCCCCAGCTTGCCCCAGTGATAGCAGGTGGACTATATGCCCCCTCAACAAATTAAGCATAGAAAATGCGTCAGATGAGCATTAATTTGTTGAAAAAGTGAATCACTATATGATGATGATGAATGCATTCCTATGTTAGTTATGATGTTATTAATGATGGATGCGTTGATTATATGATCTACTATGCACATGTTTTGGATTTTTCTTATGATCTAGGAATGATAGAAAGGAAATTTTTTTCTTTTTTGATAGATATGATCTAATAGAAAGGATGAATGTCCTAAGTCGCTGCCCCTGTTTCCAATATTTGTCATCATTGCATCTTTTTTTTGTATTTTCTAATATTCTGGAAGAGCGTCGAATGATCCAGATCACATACCACCTAGATATCACCATGACCTCTTAGCAGAAGGAGTAGAGAGATTGAATAGAAAGAGACCCATAGTGCACCCAAATATTGACCATCTAGATTCAACTATGTTCCCTATTTGAAAAGAAAAAGAGCCAAAAGCACCCAGATATTGACCATCTAGATACCACTTGTCCTCTGAAATTAATCTAAAACAAAGAAACCAAGATAGAACTCCTATGCACCCAGAGTCCATCTGGATAACACTGTGAGCTCTTGATTTCTAAAAGGGAAAGCCAAGCAAAACAAGATAGAACTCCTACACCCCTAGAGTCCATCTGGATAGCATTGTGAGATCTTGTTTGCAACATGAAGGGAAAGACCATAGAAACCAAGATAGAACTCCAAAGCACTCAGAGTCCATCTGAGTAGTGTTGTGAGCTCTTGATTCTATAAAGGAAACAAGCAAAAATAAAAGAGAAGGAATATCCGATTCTTTCCCAGGGTTAAGCTCAGATCGTGGAACTGCGTGGCTTCCAGATAAGTGACAATGCCTATCACATTTATCCTAAATCATCATGGCCCTAAAATCAAAGTGAACATTTAACAGACAGCAATCAAAGAAAATAAGTCATGATCTATCATAGCTACTCTCCTCACATGGTGGATCCTAGAGTAGCGTAAGAACATAACCCTGAAATATAGACTAACATCTGACTAACTTGACTGACCTAGTCAACATTTTTGTGTGGTTCCTTGTGCAGATGGATCTATTGATTGGCTCAGCTCTTTGGATATGCTTGGTTGGCTTGATTTGATTGATTGTGTTGGCAGTGGATTAAGCTGTGTTAGATGGGCCAAATGCTTGTTCGCAAAGCTCATGATTGTGACAATATTGATTGATAGATTTGATTGCTCTGATCATGTTGGTAGCTAATCAAGCTGTGTCAGATGTGCCCAATGCTTGTTCGCAAAGCTCTTGATTATGACAGTATTGATAGTTTAGCTTGGTCGCCTGCTGCTTGTTGATTGAATTGAAAGATTGATATAGCTGTGTCAGATGAGCCCAATGCTGATATGCAAAGCTCATGATTGTGACATTTGATTGACTGGGCGTGGTTGCCCCTTGCTTTCTTGATAATCGAGCTGGTTTTATTGCTCAAGATTTTGCAATTTTTTGAATGTTTTTGATGAAGATTGATTTTCTCTTGAATTTTGATCTTTTTAGGAGTTTCTTGATGAGTTTTCTGATTTTTAGGATTTTTTAGAACTTTTGGAATTGCCCCCTAGTCTGATAGACCAATAAGTAACCATGGGTAAGTGCTTTGTGCTCATAGCGGGTTGTGCTTCTAGATATTGCTTGGGTAGTCAGTCTTGCATTTTGAAGTGTGCTCAAGCTTTTAGAGCTCATTGATGGTGAAGCTAGATTTGAACACTTGGCGCCTATTTGCCAGGTTTTCACCAAGGTACCTACTCAATAGTGCCTGATTGCAAGGTTTTCACTGAGAGAGAGAGATTTTGTTTTCTCTTTACTTTTTTTCTTTTTTGTTTTTATTGTCTCCAAGGCGCCTGATTGCCAGGTTTCACCAAGGTAACTTTTGTATTTTTTGAGTTTTTTGGTATTTTCTGGATATGTAGATAAATGCCTTAACCATAGAGACCTTTAAGGATAGAACCTCTTGAGGTGCATGCTGTTGATGTAGCCGAGGAGCTGATCTTCTTCTGGTGTTGCTAGTATGAATTCCCCACTCTGAGTAGAGTTGACAATAACAAACGGTCTTAGCCAGTTAGGCTCAAACTTACCAGGTTTGACTCGCTCTGCTTGATTCTTTTGATTTTCCATGAGGAAAAGCTCTCCTACCTCAAATTTTTGTGGCTTCACCTTCTTGTGATAGTTCCTTCTAAGGCAATTTTGATAGCCTTGTAAGTGGTCGAAGGCATGCTACCTTCTTTCATCTAGTAGTTCTAACTCACTGAGTCATGCCACTCTATAGTCTTTGTCTAAAACCAGGTTCTTCAATGATATTCTCAGGGATGGGATTTCCACTTCAAGGGGTAATACCACCTCTATTCCATAGACTAGGGAGAAAGGAGTTTCTCCTGTTGGTGTTCTCACACTAGTTCTATATGCCCATAATGCGGGACTAAGCTGTAAATGCCAGTCTCGTCCTGATTTGTTTACTATTTTCTTCAAGATTTTTAGGATCATTTTGTTTGTAGCTTCGGCTTGGCCATTCCCTTGAGGGTAGTAAAATGATGAGAATCCTTGTTTGATGTGGAATTGTTCACACAGGACTTCAACATCCCTGTTCTGGAAAGGTGTACCATGATCTGTTAGGATTGTTTGGGGGATCCCGTATCGATAGATGATGTGATTAAGCATGAACATTGCTATCTGTTTTCTAGTGATGTAAGTGAGAGGAATTTCTTCCACCCACTTTGTGAAGTACTTTGTTGCTGCTATGATGTACTTGTGTCTGTTTGCTGAAGAAGGTGTTATCTTACCCACTAAGTCAAATCCCCACATTGAAAATGGCAATGGTGATGTGATGGGATTAAATTCCTGGGCTGGTGCATGGATGAGGTCTCCATGAATTTGACACTGTCTGCACCTTTGAACTTGCTTGTGTGCATCTATCTCTATTGTGGGCCAATAGTATCCCATGCGGATTATTTTCTTAGCTAAGCTGTTGCCACCTCCGTGGGTTCCACATATTCCTTCATGTACCTCGTACAAAGCTTTCTATGATTCCATGGAAGTGAGACATCGTAGTAATGTTCCAGTGAGACTTCATCTGTATAGAGTGGTAGAGAGGATTGTATACCTAGAGGATTTTTAGATGAGGGATTTTCTCTGGTTCCTAAACAGGTTTGGAGGTAAGACGTTGTTTTGGAGATAGCTATAGACATCTTGGTACCATGGGGATTTAGGACCAACAAGGACACACGCTGATTCTGTGATAGATGCCTGATGTGATGGCACCAAGAGTTGCTCCACTAGAAAATGGAATTTGGTATCGTTACCTGACATATCAATCAGTGATGCTATGGTAGCCATCACATCTGCCACTTTGTTTTGTGCTCTTGGGACTTCCTCGAAGAGAATGTAATGAAACTTGGTGCGTAGTTGTTCCATCTGTGCTCTGTAAGGTATGAGGTTTTCATCTTTGGTCATGTAGTCACTATTGACTTGACTAATGACCAGTTGTGAGTCTCCAAAGACCTTCAGATTCTTTATTCTCCATTGGATTGCTATCTTTAGACCAATTACCAGTGCCTCATATTCTGCTATGTTGTTGGTGCACGGGAAGTTAAGTCTAAAATACTTTGGGATTGTATCATGATCTGGGGTGATAAGAACTATCCCTGCCCTTGCTCCATGGTTTATACACGATCCATCAAAATAAAGTTGCCATATTTCAATCACCGGTTGTAGTGTCATGATAGATTCATCAGGAAAATCAGAGATAATAGGCTGGTGGTCTTGAATCGGTGCCTCTGCTAGTTGATCAATGATCACTTGTCCCTTGATAGCCTTTCTATCTACATACTCAATGTCGAACTCACTTAAGATCATTACCCACTTGGCCAGTCATCCCGTGAGTGCTACTTTGCTCAGGAGGTACTTGAGAGGATCAATATGTGCAACCAATTTTGTTTTTTGACTCAACATGTAGTGTCTTAGCTTTTGGGAAGCGAACACAACTTCTAGGCATGAATTCTCAATTGGCATGTAGTTTAGCTCATATCCAACCAAAGTCCTGCTTAGATAGTAGACGACCCTCTCCTTTCCTGCATCATCATGTTGTGCCAAGAGGACACCTAATTCTGATTCTATCATTGAAATATATAGAAGCAATGGTCTACCTTGTACTGGTGGTACCAATATAGGAGATTTAAGAAGGTAGTCTTTGAATATCTAAAATGCTTGTTCTCATTGCTCTGTCCATATGAACTTGATATCTTTATGCAATAAATGTTGGAATGGGTGGCACTTGTCTGCCAGTTGAGCTATGAAGCGTCTTATCGATTGGAGCCTTCCTTGTAACCCTCTTAGTTGTCTCAGGTTTGATGGTGGAGGCATGTCCAATATTTCCTTGACCTTTGCTGGATCCACTTCAATTCCTCTATGTGATATTATGAATCCTAGTAATTTTCTCACTGTGACACCGAATGCACACTTTTTTGGATTTAGTCAGACTTCGAATTTCTCCATTCTATCAAAGATGGGTCCCAAAACCTGTAAATGATCCTTTCAAAGTATGGAATTTTCTAGTATGTCATCCACATAATCTTCCATTGTCTTGTGTATGAGATCATGAAATATGGTTGTCATTGCCCTCTGATATGTTGCTCCAGCATTCTTTAAACCAAATGGCATGACATTCCAACAATATGTTCCCCAAGGACATGTGAAAGCCATTTTGTGTTGGTCCTCTGGTGCTATCCTTATTTGGTTGTAACCTGAGAAGCCATCCATAAGTGACAGCATTTCATGCCCTACAGTTAGGTCCCCTATCATATCGATGTTTGGTAAAGGAAAGTCATCTTTGGGAAATGCTATATTGAGATCCCAGAAGTCTGTGCAAATTTGTATTTGACCACTGTGCTTCGTAACTGGTACTAGATTAGATATCCAATCAGCATATGGTATAGGTCTGATGAATTTAGCATCCAGGAGCTTTTTCAGTTCTTCCTTGACTAGTAATGCAACATGAGGGTGCATCTTTCTTAGCTTCTGTTTGACAGGTTTAGCATTGGGTAACAATGGGAGATGATGTAATACCAACTCCAGATCCAACCCTAGCATATCTAAGTAGGACCATGCAAAATTTATCATTCTTGCTTTGAAGAAGTTGATTAACTATTCTCTCTCCTCAAGGGTGAGAGATTTTTCCAAGTAGATGTTCTTTGGGTTCTTGTCATCCCCCAAGTTGATTTCCTCTATCTCTTCGGCTAACAATGCTGACTTCTCATCTTTCAAGGGAAGGAGTTCTCTCTTTCCATCTTCTAGCGCCTCTATGAGGTTTTTTCCAAAAGATACGTCTTCTTTTAGATTTTTATTCTTTTGTTCTTTTTTCGTTTGTGGACTGGAAAGAGGAGCTTCCTCCCCGAAGTATGCTGCTTTGTCTAGGTTGATAGAGAATCCTGCCTTGTGATCTCCTGATAGAATGCCTTCCCTTAGTCCCATGAAATGAGTTATTGCCTCATCATTTTCAAAGACATCAAGATCAGGTGGTCCTTGTTGAGCCCACTCTATAAGCTTAGGGTGTATGAGACAAACACTTTCACTAATGTTTGGCTTTGGTTGACTGAATAGGACTGCTGATATGGTGCCTATGAAATTGGACTGTGATGAGGACGCACCACTTGAGGTTTGATGAATGATATGTTTATCTATACATGGTTGTTCGGTAATGGCCAGTTGGTCAAACAGGTCTGCTAGGTTTATGATAATATCAATTTGAGGGAAAAAGTAAGGGATTGATGGTTCAGAGTCGTGGAGGGCTCTCCACTCATACTCATTGGAGTCAGTCTCAATGGAATGTTCGTCTGATGTCTCACTTCCTTGGGTATCATCGATTGCTAAGTGTAGGTTTATTTGGGATTGTGTGGATCGCTCTTCGGTGGGCAACAACTATGCTAATATTTTTCTTATTAGGACATGCTCAGTGTTGTGCCCGCGGTGCATCTCTGCTATTTTCTCGTGATTGAATTGAATGTCTTGAATCACAGGACTAGTGCTTTGTTGTCCATAGCCCAAACCTCTAGTGTTTCTTTGGGTTGGTGGGAGAGGCAATTCATATATGCCCTATTTCCTTGCCCCCAATCTGGTTGTACCATCGTACCCAAACCTTTGTATCATTGTGTAACCATTACCATAGTTTTCCAAAGGTAGGGGTGTTCAGACTATCTCAGGGGAGTCTCTGTATAACCAGGTATTGATGTCTTGCTCAAAAGGATTCTCTTCTGCTATGTCCCCCCATCGGACAAAGGTTGTGGGTGGACATCTAAAAAGAACCAGCTAATGAGTTTCTATTGCAATGACATGTTGTGGCATACCGTGAGTTCTTGGGCTTAGAGGCATGTGCATGATGGTGAAAGCCTCTTCATATCTATATTCACCACATCCTTTGTCCATGATGGATATCTTGCTTGCTTTCTCTGTGACATCTTTAAGATTTGAATTTGAAGGGGAGGAGACACTTGCATCTTGGTTAATGACTATCTTTCCCGTTGCTCATGTGACATCTTTGGGATTTGAATCTGAGGAGGATGGGATGCTTGCATCTTGGTTCGATGGTACGTGGTTATCTATGCTGATTTGGACCGCATTACAATATTGGAAGGGATTGGGATCTCCCTCTATGATGATCTCCTCCCCTTGGTGAGGGAACTTGATGCATTGATGGTATGTTGATGGTACAACTTGCATTTTGTGTATCCAAGGTCTCCCTAGTAACATGTTGTATCCCAGTTCAAGATCTAAGATTTGGAAGGGAGTGTTTTTGACCACAGGTCCAATGCGAATAGGTAGAATGATAATAACCTTAGAGGACCTTTCCTCTTCATCATAGGCTCTGATATTTATCCTCCTTGTGACATCAATGCTTGATTTAGAATAACCCAGTTGCTTGATTAACTTTAGAGTACAAATGTTTAAATTAGCTCCACCATCAACAAGGACCCTACGGACATCGCTTTTGTGGATTTGGACAAGTAAGTGTAGAGGATCATTATGCAGGGGCTTATGCGGTGGCACATCATGTTCTGTGAAGATGGCATGTTTGTTAGCTGCTATATGGTTGACCATTGTTTGGAAGCTTTCTGGTGTTATGTCCCTTGGGATAACTGCATTTTGAAGTCCTTGATCAAGTGCCATTTTATGCTATGGAGATATGCGGAAGAGGTCAAACATGGATATCTGGATAGGTGTGCATTTTAGTTGGTCCACTATGCTTGTTTGTGGATCTGAGTTTGCTATAGGATTGGCTGGTGTAGTAGCTGAGGATGGTACTCCTTGTAAGATGACTCTAGCATGACATGTTGTTACAGTGCAATTGTTACCTTGGTCCCTGATAGTGATTGTGGCCACATGGTTATCTGAATGATTTATGCAATTTATGACATTGTCGCTGTTGGCATATGTATAGTTAACTTTATTGGTTTGTCCACTAGACCCGGAGGCTTTTCCCTTGTTGTGATCACGGAAGGTATCATTAAAAATGGTGTGATCAGTTGTGCCTTTATTTTGAGTATTCATCACATCAATGATCCCTGTGTCAATCAGATCCTGAATAGCATGCTTCAATCGGTAGCAGTTGTGTATTTTGTGCCCCTTGACCCGATGAAACTCACAGAAGTATTTGTCATTATACCACCTTGGATTGTTTTCCTCTTGTTCAAAGTATCTGATTTCTAGGAGAGTGATAGTGTTTGATTGTATCAGCTTACGTAAAGCTGACTCTATTGGCTCTCCCAATGGTGTGAAATCTCATTGTTGGAATTGAAACCGTGGTTTGCATTGATTCTGTTGATGACTGTTTGACATAGCGGCCTCTTGTACTGGGGGAGGTTGGTTTTGGGTGTATACTTGTTGAGTGGGCCCTGTGGGGTTTTGGTTTTCCATAGGTGTGCCTTGTAGTGACACCTTGGGTTGCGCATAGTTGACCATCTTTACATCAATGACACCATCACTAGTGACATTTTTGTTCTTGTTCCACCACTTAGCTTTTTTCGTTGCATTCTTATTTGTGTTTGTTTGTGTAGGATCTGCAAGGATACCTCATTTGACCAAGTTCTTCTCACAATGAACTCCTCTTTCGATGAGTTGTGTGAAGTTCAAAGCTAACTGTAGCTCTGTTGTGAATGACATGTCTAGGATCAGATTGTCAACAAACATGACTATCAAATCTTCTTCAGGCACATCATATGTTATACAGTTTTTTATGTTCCTCCATCTCTATAGGAATTTCACAAAGGACTCTGCATCTTTTTGTTTAATGTTGCAGAGGTCCTTGATGCTGACCTTGCGCTCGATGTTATGATGGAAGTGAGCTATGAACTTTTCAGCCAATTCTCCCCAAGACTGAATGCCATGAGGTAGATGTGAGAACCATTCCATTGCTAGTCTGGCCAAACTTTGTGGGAACAGTCGCATTAGATATGTCTCATCATGAGAAACTTCGACGCAACTAGCAAAGAACTCTCATATATGCTCAATAGGGTTAGTGCTACCCCTATACTTGTCAAATTTTGGCACTAAGAAGTGGTTTGGGAATGGAGACATTTGAAGAGAATGGTCAAAGGGGTATGGGTATAGATCCTCTACGGTATAGGATTTAGTTTGCCCCTGATTTTACATATCCATCATTTGGTTTTGAAGGGTTTGCATTTGTTGCATTGGCATGTCCGTTTGATATTGTAGCTGATGCATGTGGACATTCCTTTGTGCCATGGTGGGTATGAGGCTGCGCCTCTATGTCCCTTGAGTAGGAACATAGGATTTCATCCTAGGGACTTGATATTGATTCCCCACTGAGTAATTTGTAACTGTAGGGACATGAGTAGTCCATGGTGGGTTTTGAAGTGTTTACTACTGTCACTGAAACTGGGGTTGATAATGCTGGGATAGGTATTGCTGCTGTTGAGGTTGGGTTTGAAACTAGGGTTGCTGTTGCTGAGGTTGGATATGAGGCAATTGAAGCTGGGGTTGCTATTGCGGGTGTTGGAACTGAGGCAAATGAAGCTGGGGTTGTTGTTGTGAAGGTTGGATATGAGGCAACTGAAGCTGGGGTTGTTGTTGCAGAGGTTGGACGGGTGTCAGAATGGGCAAAGATGTAGCTTTGGGTGGGCCTTGACTGTAAATAGGTCCTGCAGAGATGGATCCTTACAGACATGATGTGTTGATCCCAAGGCTAGTGTGGATAGATTGCAGCAGTGGCATAGTTTCAGAACAACTAGTGTTTGGTGGGATGGAAGGCATAGCATGAGAGTTGGACTGCGCTGGCCATGAGATTAGGGGTGGAGGCATACTATTGACCATGGGTGCACTTGGTTGTGAGATTGTTATGCCTTGAGTAGATGATGTGCTGGCTTGGGTTGGGTCATTGGTTTGATTGGATATAGTCTATGTCGATGTGGGTAAGGCCAATGGTGGAAAGATCTGTGACACAACATGTAGTATCTGAGGAGTGTGAGTAGTATTCTGACCTGCGAGAGGGTTTTCGGGCCATATAGTTGATACACTGAATTCAGCAGGGAGTTTGACTCCCTTCTTTATTAGCATGGCCAAGTAACATTCAGGGTTCCTCTCTACAACAACGTCAACTACTTTGGTGGAGTAGGCATCTTGTTCCACATCTTCAAGTTCTTCTTCTGTGATAT
>MU228094.1:3316806-3346298 GCA_018584345.1 Thuja plicata
TGTTTGATATGATGAGATCCAGATATTTTGAGTCTGAACTTTTGAACTAACAGTGTTTTAGACAATAATCGTGCTTTTACAAAGAAAGGGTAATCTTTAATGTTTAGAGATTCACACAATGTTCTTCGCATTTTCCTAGGATAGACACTAGTTTTTGCCACCAAATGAAGAATTTTTTCAAGGTTTTAGGTCAAAACAGGAATATAGTATATCTAGTCAAATGTGGTACAATTTCACCGATTGTGGTAAAATGA
The DNA here is from genome assembly GCA_018584345.1 of Thuja plicata. Classification (NCBI taxonomy): domain Eukaryota; kingdom Viridiplantae; phylum Streptophyta; class Pinopsida; order Cupressales; family Cupressaceae; genus Thuja; species Thuja plicata. Next base: position 3,317,061 of record MU228094.1, read on the forward strand.
TTGGTCGATTGTGGTAGTTTATCACACAAGGCTTCTGATTTGCAAGATAGTTGACGTTGACAACCCTAGACTTTAACATGTTTGACTCATTTTGACAGTTTGGGTGTTTTGTTTTACGTTTTCAGAAACTGATCAAAGGAACAAGCACAATAGACACTATGTTTTGAAAAGTGAAGACTGAAATTGTGTATGTTCTACAACTTTTTCAAGTTACAAGGTTATCACAAGGTCTCAACAATGAACAATCAGATTAATCTAGGTAAAATTGGCTTCAGAATACAATGTTATAGGCCCAATGCTTGAATGTCTGTTAGCTCACACAACAATTGTCACGCTACTAGGACACGAAGGTCCACGACGTAGGTGCCCATGTTTTTTCCGTTTCCAGGTATTGTTGCCGTGGAGTGAAGATCTCTTTCACTACACAAATACCATGGGACACATATGTTGGGAATCTTGGGGGGAAATTCTGCAACCCCTTGCACTATAATAAGGTATTTGTTTGGAGGTAAAACGGGTTGGCCTCTAATTAATCAAGGTTGTAGTAAGGGTCTGTGGTGTCTCTCCAATCGGTTTGTACGTGTGTGACTTACTTAAGAGCCTAGTTGATCACACTGGCTCCTTAGGGATATTCACCTGATCCAAACTATCATCAACATGCCTCACCCGAGCTTGGCTAGATAAGACAAAAATTTGGTTTGCGCCTTGTTTATATACCGATCGGAAGGATTACCGATTTAAGGTCATTCTCTAAGGAAGAAGCGCATTCCCCAGATAGGCCTTTCTAAAAAAGTATAAAGGTTTGTAATCTAACAGTTTGTGCAAGTGCACCCAAAACTCAAGACACGAGGTAAATCAATTAAGCTCTGAATTTTGAAATGTGAACTAAGCTACACCACCATACAAGCATGAATGTTCAATTTTAAGCCCAAAAGTAGGTGTTGATTGCTTGTTCAGTTTTAATGCACCAAATTGAAAGATTTTTTGCCTTTGTTCAATTTTAAACCCCACGTCAATATGAGGTGTGATATGTTTTGCAAGCACTATTATTTTTAAACCCAAATCGACAAATGAATTACTTTTAGTTTGTGTTTGTTTAAACAAGTTAGTACCAAAAAAGATTATTTGCAAAATGAGAATATGTGAAACTTTGAAATAAAAAAATGATGCTTACCAAAACTTACCTTCCTTTGTCCTTGATGACTTTAATCCAATCCTACACAGAAACCAAAAAGAATGTCAATTTAGAAACAGATGGGCAGAAGACATGGATCTGATATTTGCAATATTTCCTGTGATTGTGGCAATCTTCCTACAATTGTGGTAATCTTTTGTCGATTGCGGTAAATAAATGGCAACTGCAGAAAACTTCTGTCGATTGCGGTAATTAACTGGCAACTGCGGTAAAATGTTGTCGATTGCGGCAGGGATCAGACAAATGCGACAAAATTCTTGTGATTGCGGCATGGATCGGGCGATTGCAGAAAAATACCAGAAGTCAGAAGACAAGAAATGGACAGAGTAACTGCGAAAGACTACAATCAATTGTGGTATTAAACCAGTCAATTGCGGCACAGTATAGATGATTGCGGCAAAATACCAGCAATTGTGAAATAGTACAAATGTCGAAGAAAAGTGTAATTTTTAAATTTATGCCCATATGGCCGTGGTTGATCAATTTGTTTCTTCATCTACAAGAGATATTTGGGCTGTTTGATTCACGTCGGGTTCACCAAAATGTACGCCTCTCTCTCCGGTTCCCATAGCTTTCCAAAGATGAGGGTTAGTAGCAAAGGTTTCACAAATGAATGCAAATCAAGTATATAATGACTACTAAACGAATTACAAAAACGTGAGCAATAAAATGTACAAGCAAGAGAAAGGAAGACAAATAAATGAAAACCCCACGATGCTTGAAGCTTCTATTGTTTCTCTATACTCCTTCTGAAGCGCTGTTCTTGATGCTCAGTATTGGCGGGGCAGCGTCTATGACTTGAGAAGCATCAAGAATTTGATAATTGAAATGTGTGTGTGTGGTTGCAAGATGGCTTGAATGCTAGAAACAAACTGACGGAGTAATGGTGCACGAGAGCTTGAAATCTTGGACCCTTCAAATGGTTGTGAAGGGTTTATTATATAGGATTTGGTAATGATATGAACGGTTGAGATCAATCCCAGAGATGGGGAGATGAACGGTTGAGATCAAAAGGAACAGGAGAGGTCCTTAGTAAACTCCACCTCTTCATTTGGTAAAGAGGTGATAGGGTTTGGTTAACTGAAGAGCTATTTATGAGTTACCTTTTTGAACTGAAGAGGTGGGTGAAGTTACCCATGTGGACTGGAGAGATGGGTGGGGTAACCCATGTGATCTAATTGGAGTTATCTCTTTGAAGATAAATGAATATTTAATTCATTTATTTAATAATTGTTTTCAACATGTGAGATAATTGAATTCTTTTTGATTAAGAATTACTTTATTTGATGAAATTAAATTAATACAATTGGAAGAATTTAATTAGTAAGTTTAAATATTTGAATTTAAACTATAGGAAATTGAGTTTAATTAATTAATTAATGGTAATTAATCAATTAAAGCTTAATTAATCAAATAAAATTAATTATTTAATTAATTTTGGGAATTTGATTAGATGATTTGGGGAATGAATTTAGAAGAAAATAGATGATTAATTAATTATTAAAAACCATTAATTAATAGATGAAAATTAGTGTTTTTAATGTAAAGTCATAAGCCTGTCCATTTTAGGGTGTCTACATTTGCCCCTCTTTGATGCGATGTGAATTGTCGTAGTGTGTCAAAGATCATTTGATTTTGCCCCAGCTTGCCCCGACATTTAGTAGGTGTATTTATTCCCCCTCAGCAAATTTGAGCGAAAATTCACGAGATGAGCGTTAATTTGTTGAAACTACAAATTGTGGAACTGGGTAGCTGACGGATCTGAAAAATAGTTTAAAATGCCCCTGTAATTGACCTTTGAAGTTTCCGGGGACCGGGAAGAAATTTTGGACCTCTTGGGTGAAATTAGGGTTTTTTAGAACCCCTATAAGTAGCTAAGAGAGCTCTTCATTTGTCACTTTGCGATTTGGAGCTCTTATCTTCTTGGTGAGTTTGTTTATTATTTTCTGCTTCCTTTTATTCCTATTTTCGATTGATGGCGGCTCTTCCAGGCGTTGTTCACATATCAGATCGAGTCCGTTCGTACCAACAACCTACTGGCTCTAGACGTCCGGTGAGTTTCCTTGCTTTGCGTGTCATTTATTACATTATTTATTGCTTTGAAATTTTGTTCTTTTTTGAAAAATTTATACCTTTGCCGCAATCGACTGCGGTTTTGCCGCAATTGCGATTTAAATCCCACAATTGCTGGTTCTAAGCCGCATTTGCCTGCTTAAAATGCCGTAATTACTGTTTGAGTGCCGCACTTGTTGTTTAGGTGCCGCAATCGCATAAAAGTACCGCAATTGACCATGTTTAATGCCGTAATCAACTACTTAACACTGTATGCCTGATGTCTTTGTCAGTTATTTGTCTTCTTTTAGCTTCTGTTACGTTCCTTAATATCTGAAACTGATAATTTTTTGTTTTTGTACTCTGTGTAGTTCATTGGGCGCATCTTGCGGTGTTGAGAGTCGAGGCCAGTAGGACTTGTGTATAGATTTCAGCTGTCAGAGGATGAGAGGTCAGTACTTCATGACCTGAGATTATATTGGATCTGCTATATGCCTGAGATCTCGACCAACAGGGGTCTGATATCCGCTCTTGTAGAGCGATGGCATTCAGAGACCTATACTTTCTCGTTGCCCATTGGGGAGTGCACTGTTACTTTGGAGGATGTATATTGCATCCTCCAACTCCCTATCTAGGGTGAGTTTGTGGAGTATTCCACCCGCACTGGCATCACTGCTTTGACAGAGCTCACTGGACTGCCCCGGGATCAGCTCGGGCTTGCCGGCGGGTATGACATTCCATGGTCGAGGTTTGGATTAGGCCTCAATAGACTATCCACTCTACTGGGTAGTTTGATTTGTGGGACCCTTTGCCCCGATCGGCATCAGCGTGGGTTTTCTGTAGGGTTCGGTAGTGTTCTTCAGAGTATGGTTCGAGACCATACTGTCTTTGCATGGGGTCTATGCATGTTGGCCCACATGCATTTCCATATGATGTATGTGGCTTACCTTGACGGTAAGTCACTTGGTTGTGGTGCCACTTTACTACAGATTTGGGCATGGGAGCATATAGCTGTCTGTCATCCTATAGGTAACCGTGCTCTCCTGGTTGATAGGCCATATGTATATATGTATGATGGTGTGATTGTTCAGATCCATATGGGTCATCTTTCTTACTGGCGACAACAGCTTGACATGATTCCATATTTTATCGGGATACCTTACCGAGATTGTCCTGTTTGGGATGGTGAGGATATCCATCTTTCTTTTTATAGACAGTGGAGATACCTGATTGGTCGCGTTAGTGACAATGTACACATTACTGATTTCCATAACACCGACAGGGTGTTACGACAGTTTGGCGAGCAACAGGATGTCTCAGATTCATATGCCTATTTTTCTCAGCGATTGAAGGATGCTCGTGTCTGGGGTGCTATAGTGTCACTTGATGCTGCTCACATTGATTTTTTAGGACTGCTTCCTGTAGCGTGGACCTGGCGTTCTGCTACTGTTGACCCAGGTTTGTCTTTTTTGTGATTGCTTATGAACTTCTTTTGTGCTCTCTGATTATGCTCATATCTTGTAGTGGTTTTATATGTATATCTTCTCTCTTGTTTTGTTCTCATATCTTGCTTTGATACTTGTGTATATATGCTCTGGTACTGATAGTTGACTTATCTTCTGCAGACACTACTCCACAGTATGATTCCCATTGGTTGTTGCATCGTCCTATTGCCTTGACAGATGTTTCGCATCCTGTTCTCAGGACTATCATGTGGAGGGCTCAACTGGTAAGACATAGTAGGGGAGGCCGTGATGGAGGGAGGGGTGGTGGATGGGGAGGGAGGGATGGTGGACGGGATGGTGGATGAGGGAGAGGTGATGATGGTGGGAGGGAAAGAGGACGAGGGAGAGGTGACGATGGAGGAGATGATCCTGGTCCCGGGGGTTTTGGAGGTGCAGTGAGGACGGGAGGTGGTCAGAGTGGCGGTCAGTCCTGAGTTGGGCTGGGCGCCATTTTGGATGAGGAGGAGGCTTTAGAGGAGGAGGCACCCCAGTTGGTGTGTAGAGCTCACAGGCGTATGACAACAATTTTGGCTCCCCGACAGGAGGATCAGGTTGTTATAGAGGAGGTGGATGTAGATCTTACATATATAGATGTGGAGGCTCTTGATGAGCAGAGTGCTGAGACTGGATCCTCAGAGGAGAGTGGCAGTAGTAGGAGTAGCACTGGGGAGAGCTCCGAGAGTGAGGATGATTCCGTGGTTGTCAGGCGGAGGCGAGGTGAGGGGCTGGGCGGAGAGGCAGAGGAGGGAGACATGGATGTAGCCATGGGTGGGATGGACGATGATCCTTCTAAGGTGGAGTGCCTGACCTAGCAGGTTTAGGACCTTCTGGCCTGACTTGCCCTATCTGATGCACGTGCTACTACTTTAGAGGCTCAGGTTACAACAGCGGAGTCTAGAGAGCGACATGCTCAGATTGAGTTCCATGCATTCATTAACAGTGTACAGGATGTTGGTCAGAGAGATATTTTGGATAGATACTACAGATCTGGGTGAGATGCTCAGAGGGAGATAGATTTCATCCAAGGAATTGAGATGCAGTAATCACTCCTTCTGTGCTGCAGGAAGATCGATATTTAACTCCAGTGCTATACGCAGTGTTTTGTGTTCAAATTCAATTGGTAGCCATACAATAGTTCAAATGGAGTGAATCCTATAGTTATCTTCAAAGTTTTTCTATGTGTCCAGATGACTTCTGATAGCCTGCTACTCCAGTCCTGGCAATGCAAATGAACTATCTTTGTTAAGATTGCTTTTATTTCCCAATTTGTAACTTCAGCCTGTCCATTGGCCTGAGGGTGATAAGGGCTTGACTTCCGATGTCTGATGTTATATTCTTTTATGAGCTCTATTATTAGATTGGAAGTGAATTGGGCACCTTGGTCAGTTACAAGTTCTCTTGGTACTCCATATTTGGTGAAAATATCACCATACAAAAATTCTGCAACCTTATGGTCCCGGGCATGTTTCATATCTTTTACCTCGACCCATTTTGTCAGATAATCAATGCACACCAGGATGTAAGACTTTCCATTGGATGGAGGGTCTATTGGAACAATTAAGTGCACACCCAATTTGTCAAATGGAGTGACTACCACTTGTGGATATAATGGAATTTCATCAAATTTAGTCGGTCAGCCCATTCTTTGACATTTGTCAGATTTTCTTGTGTAGCTGGCTGTATCTTTGTGAAGTGTAGGCCAATAATATCTGGTTGTTAGAATGTTTTGGGCTGTTCTTTTTTCTGCAAAGTGTCCCCCACATGGATCATTATGATAGGCATGGAGAATGTCATATGTCTTATCTTCTCTCACACATCTGCACATTAATTGATCAGGTCCAGTGTAAAACAACATGTTCTCAATCCAAGAGAAATCAAAACTTTTTTCAACCAGTAGGCTTCTTTCTTTGTAAAAAAAATGTGTTGGAATTTTGTTAGCTGCAAGGTAATTAGCTATGTCAGCATACCACAGAATTTGGACAGCAATATGAAACAAATTCTCATCTAGAAATGCATCATCTATCAGAGTAGTATCTTCTTCAGTATGGTGGATTATTGATAGATAATCAGTTGCCTTGCCAAGCTTATCAACTATAGTAATGTCAAATTCCTGCAAAAGAAGAAGCCATCTTGCTCACCTACCTGTGATAGCAGGTTTGTTCATGAGATATTTTATTGCTACATGGTTAGTATGAACAAAAATAGGATAGCCAGTTATGTAATGACGGAATTTTTTCAGAGAATATACTATTGCTAGTAATTATTTCTCAGTCACTATGTAGTTTAACTCTGGTCCATGGAGGCTTTTGCTAATGTAGTAAATTGCATTTTCTAGGTTACTAGACTTTTGTCCTAGGACAAAACCTACTGTGTAGTTTGAAGCATCTGTATGAATGTGAAATGGAAAAGTCCAATCAGGACCCCTAAGGATGGGTACAATGGTTAACAGTTTCTTAAGCTACATGAAGGATTCATCACATTCTTTTGTCCAAATGAATTCAACCTCTTTTGTAAGCAAAGTATACAGAGGACTAGCTATTTGATTAAAATTTTGGATAAACCTTCTATAGTAGCCAGCATGTCCTAGGAAAGACCTAACATCTTCCTGCTTTGTAGGAATAGGCAATGTTAGAATTACCTCTATTTTCACAGGATCTACTTGGATTCCAGCTTCAGATATAAAATGTCCCAGCACTATGCCTTCTTGTATCATCATGAAACATTTGTCACTATTGAGAGACAAATTGTGTTCCTGACATCTGATTAGAACTCTTTCCAAATTCTTCAGGGCTTCCTCAAAGGTGACTCCAAATGTAGTAAAGTCATCCATATATATATTTCCATACAATCATGTGATATATCAGCAAAAATGTTGATTACAGCTCTTTGGAAAGTAGCTGGTGCATTGCATAAGCCAATTGGTAATACAAAATAGGCATATGTACCCTAGGGGCATGTGAATGTAGTTTTCTCCTAATCTTCTTGAGCAATGCTGATTTGATTGTAACCACTGTATCCATCTAGAAAGGAGAAATATTTCTTACCAGCCAGAGTGTCCAGGACTTGATCAATAAAGGGTAAGGGAAAATGATCCTTCTTTCTGGTATTATTCAACTCTCTATAATCCACACATATTCACCATTTACCCCCTTTTTTAGGTATAATGACCAAAGGTGATACCCACTTGCTATCAGAGATTGGATAGATGAAACCAGCATTTAGTAATTTTTGTAATTCAATTTTGACTATTTCTCTCAATGCTGAATTTATCCTTCTTTGAGGCTAGTGTAGTGGTAAGCTACCATCATTAATATAGATCCTATGGGTACAGAGCTTGGGGTTTAGAACTAGCATGTCTCCATAATTCCAAGCAAAGGCTTTCTCATGCTTACACAAGAGTTTAGTTAACAATGCCATTTGTTGAGGTGGCAACTTGTTGTTTACATGGAGGTTACGACAAGGAGAAATTTCCACAGAAGTTGTTAGCTCTACCATTGACATATCAGGTATTGGGTTTGTATCTACTTCACATGGTAACAATTGGCTAATTATCTTAGGGCTTGCTGGAAAGACACAATCTTCATAGGTACATAGCTACATAATAACACTCTCAGAAACATCTTTTGCTACTATACACTCATTGGTAAGAATACTCTGTATTACATCATCTTCCTCTTGAATTTTAAAAAAAGACTATCTATGCATCATCATAAGCTGAGTAACAGAGTTGACCTCTTCTTCCTCATCTCCTAGTTCTGGCCAAATGGGATCCTTCAAATCTGGCTGAGGCTGGACAGGAGGATAGAGTGCTATTTTCTTTATTGCTTGGCCATTTGAAATTGTCATACTTCCTGATCTGCAACTAATTTTTGCATCATTGGTGGCTAACCAAGGTCTCCCTAGGATGACTGGATGGCCAACAAAGTTTACTTTTGGTGATAATATGAGAAAATCAGCAGGGTATTCCCATGAGTCTAGGGTAACTACCACATCTTCTACAAGACCATCTGGAGTGACTGTTGAACTATCAGCAAGTTGTAATACTATTGGTGTTGTTCTTAAGCCTTCTATACTTAGTCTGTGCATTGTATCTTTTGTCATCACATTAATGGATGCCCCCAAATCAACTAAAGAATTTTCAACAGATTGTCCATTAATTACCAAGTCAACTACTGAACTTCCAGGATCTGAATACTTGGGTATAACTACCTTTCCCAACATGATATCCACAAGTTTCCCTATGACATGAACTATTTGAGGGTCCTTCTTCTTCCTCCCAGGCTTTTTAAGGCATACATCCTTAATAGCTTTCCCATAGATAGGAACATCTTTGATAGCTTGAAACAAAGGTATTTGGATGTGTATATTTTTTAGCTACTCAAGAATATCAAAAGGCATTTCCTCTTGGGATATAGGCTTTTCTATTGCGAGCCTTTGTGGAAAAGGAGGTTCAAATGAGGTTTCATCATCGGTTTTGCTGGATTTTTGAGTTGATTGGGTGGTATTTTGCAATATAGCCTCTAGAAGAGGTGCTGATGCTGCAGGAGTGCCTGCAACTTTTGTAATAATAGGATGTTTGGCTGCAGGAAGAGTAGTACCTGACCTCAGATGTATGTTAGATATTTCTAGAGCGTAAGTAGGATACTGCTGTGTATCAATAGTATACATTGGCTGCTGTTGTTGCTTTCTATTTGGATTTGGTTGCGGCTGAGAAGGCAATTGCATTTTCTTTGGATTGGGGCTAGTGGCTGCAGGAGGCAACATTATTTTAGGAGGTGGAGCTGGCGGTGGTAGTTGTGGAAAAGCAATATTTTGGTTAGGCCACTATGGAGGCCCCCTCCATTGATTATTTTGCTGCCAATTTCCTTGCGATGGTTGCCATTGGTTTTTTTGGTTAGGCCATTGGTTGTTTTTCTGGTTAGGCCACTGGTTATTTTTTTGGTTAGGCCACTAGTTATTTTGTTGGTTAGGCCATTGGTTATTCCAGGTTGGCTGAGAGTATTGAGGAATATTCTGATAACTTTGGTTTTGCCATTGACTATTGTAAGGATTTGAGAATTGCAATGGGTCTTGAGGCATACCTTGTCATGGTGCCCATGGGATACATTGAAAAATGAAGAACACTTGCTTGTCATCTACTTCTATCTTCATGTACTTAGTAGGTAAATGTTGATTTTCCAGGTTCACCACCAGCTTGCATCTGCAGTCTTTCTTTTTTTTACGGCAATGAGGACAATACTCAGCCAACTGCAATTTAATGTCTGCATGTTTCTTCTTGGTAGTCATGGTGTTGATATGTGTGGCAACATCATTAATGATTTCTTGCTTGAAATATGCTAGCAAATTAGATATCTCCAACTTAGAAACGCCTGAACTGCTCCCTTTAATTGCTATAGACCGATATCCTCTACTTTTCTTCCCAGTTGATCTGGAGTAGTTGAGACAGGTTTTCTTGAGATCATCCCAAGAAGATTGGGATATGTCCCCACCAGCCATGAGGTCCAATACTTCCAAAAATCTGTCGTTCACTCCTCTCAAGAAGACTAGTTTCTGTGAATCCTCCGCCAGAACATGTTGGGGATTCTTCTGCATGGTGTATAAAAAATGTGAAACATAGTCCTCCAAAGTTTTGTCCTCCTTCTGCAAAATTATAAAAATTTCATCTCCCCTTGGGTCACTCCCCTTGCAATATTATTTGTATTTTTGTAGAAATAGGGTCTGCATCTCATCCCATGTGCCTACTGTATTTTCTCCTAATCCCATGAACCATCGTAAGGCTGACTCTTTCAGTGTTGATGGAAACAACTTTAGTTTGTGGGCATCAGTGTTATAGTCAAAGCTATGATAGAGGATGTCAAAATAAAACAAAAAGGTGTCATGATCTTTGGTTATCAGCCCATAAAATTTTGGAAGTGCAGCTGAGGGTATATTCTTGAGGTTAGCATTGTTTATAAGGCTTGACAAAGGAAATGGAAAAGTAGGGTGTGCCATTACTGGAGGTATCGGGGGTGGAACTTGCTGTTGGAAAGAAATATTAGCTACAAGATTGTTATTAGCAGGTGCATTTCAATCTGAATTATCAAGAAACCTGGCCAAGATTTTAGAAAAAGGATGAAAACCACTTATATCAAAAGGTTTTGCTCCAATGGAAGATGCTTTAGGAAACTTGGGACTTGCATCAATAAAAGGCAACTCAACTTCTTCAGCTTTCTCATTCAAATTCATAGGTTCTCCTGGAAGAAATCTGCCATATTCATCTCTTCTTCTTTCCCTTCGATGCATGTAAATGAACTCTTCACATTGGTGAAGCAAATTTAGGACCACAAACCACTAAGCTAACTAAAAGAATTAAAAATGACTCAAAAAGTTTCTTAGCTTGACACCATCCCCAGTAGTGGCGCCAAAAATAAACCGCCTCACAATAGGTGCTTAGTAATCATGCCCAAGGCCTCTCTTAGGAATAGTTTATTCAATCTAAGGATCACTTCTCCCACCATGAGGTGCATTTAGTTTGTCAACCCAGGGATGTATACTTGAAATGGTACGACACAGTATGTGCACTAAGTTCCTTAAGGAGCCATTTTACCTATGCTAGAGGAAAGTTAAATACATGAAAAGAATCTATACTAGGGCTATAGGAAAGGAAACACACTTAGCCCTTACTAAAATGAATTCTACAACTTGCAAACTCTACTTAAGTCTATTCTTTCAACCTAGAGCATTCACTATAGCTATCCTTGTAGGTGTTGTAGGAACATTCATGAAGTACAATGCTGTAGGAAGAAATTGTAATATTATATCTAGAATGTTGGAAATGCAGAAAGTAAATCTATTCTACTTCTAATCTAATCCACCTACCAAGTAGGCCCCCTTGGTCGGCTTCTGCTAATCTATGAACACAGAATATGAACCAAAAGTTACTTCATTATCATTCAAAACTGATTATATGAGAATAAGACATGAAGCTAAAAATGAACTTGCTGAGCAAGATACAATCAGAACATCATTTTTCTTCCAAAAATCTGAACTTACAAACAAACAGTCTCCTCCCTTTAAATAGAGGATTGACTTCTTTATTCCATAATAGAAAAGAAACTAACTAGCTAAAACTGCGCCAAAGAGAGAAAATAGGAAGCGTAATGGCCCATGACATGCACAATGAAGTCTGGGTGATCAAGTCAACATGCTGGTAATACAGAGGGAATATAGCAGAACTATATTTATGCATCTCTGAAATAGTGGTTCCTGATTTGCGACAACCATGTCTTCTGATGCCATGATGGCTTATCCACTCAAAACTGGTGTTTACATCCTTCAATGCTGTCGACCACTCCCAGGGACTCCTACTTCCTGGCAAGATTAGTTAATAAGCAAAAGATATTCATGCAAGCAACTTATCAAATTAATCCAGATGTTAGAACACACACTCTAATTATTATATGAAATAATGCAACGTATATATAATATTGGCGTAATATGACATATCTATTCCACTCATGGTTTAATGGTTATTTCTGTACTTAAAAAAGTTTAACTGACTAAAAGTTCACAATTGTTCTGATAATACTTGAAAATAGAGTGTAAGGATTAATATAATAGAGACAGTAAAACAAGCTCATCAGTACCTATATGCAATCATCTTTCATATGTCCAGGGTATGAGTTTAGCTTCTTCTTCATCTTCATCACTCCTCTATCAAAGAATGGACCATCTCTTGAGGTGGGTTGTTATGATTTGTTATTGAAACCCAATCTATTCTTGTCCTTAGTATCCCTGAAATCTATATGGATCGACTCAATGAGTCCCTTTCCTTTATCTCCTAAAGGTTCCTTCCCTTTGTATCCCATTCTTTTGAGAAGATCATAACCTTTTCCATATTTTTTGGGAGATATCTCAACATGTTTTACTTAATTTTCTCCTTTTTACCCTTTATAGAGCCATACCAAGACTACTTTGTCCTCCTTTTCTCCCTCTTGAGAGGTTGTGGCTCTAACCATACCAGTTGGTTCATGAATTTTTTTTTCTTTTGAGGTGGAAGGTATAAATGATGGGGAGGGTCTCCCGTATGATCTTGGAGATATGAGTATGTTATCCAATGATGGATTTGTGTCCAACTTGTATTCCCCCATGCTATTTTCTTCAAGTTTTAACATTTTTCCAAAGCTTCTCACCACCATGTCTTGGGAGGTTTCCACTGGGAACTCTTCTGTAACTTCCTTATTATGAGGAACCATACTATTTTCCTTGATGTTGTTGCAAGTGTATCTTGAATTTGTAGGAATTTCTACTTCTACCCCATTGTTTGGGAATTTGATACATTGGTGGTAGGTAGATGGGACTGCTTGCATTTCATGTATCTAGGGTCTCCCTAGTAATATGTTATAGGCCAATGGTAGATAAAGAAATTGACAAATCACATCTAGTTATATTAGTCCTATTTTTACTGGTAAAAAACTATTCCTTTGGATGACCTTTCCTCCTCATCATAGGCCTTAATGGCTATCTTATTCCCTGAATCAATTATGTGTTTTGAAAATCCCAATGCTTTGACTAGGTTGAGAGTGGATATATTAAAAACCAAACCTCAATATATATATGAATACATGTTTTACATGGTGTTTGTGGATCAAAAATTCAATGTGTAGGGGCTGATTATGGGGATGACTCAAGGATTTATCACCCTCTTCTAAAAAAGAGAGGCAATGCAGAGTTGATATGTGATTGACCATTGCCTGGAATTTGTCTAAATCTATGTCCTTTGGAACATTATCCATATGTAGGGCTTGTTCAAGAACTTCCCTATGCACTGTAGATATTTTTAATAACTCAAATATATAAATTTGAGCTGAGGTTCTTTGTAATTGGTCCACCAAGTTGTAGTTAGCGGATGGTGTGGGAATCATTTGTCTTGATGTTGCTAGTTTTGGAATTTTGAAAATAGGTGGTTTGGATGTTGTTTCCTATTTGGATGAGGAATTCACTCCTTTAATTGTGATCTGCGCTTGGCTTTGTGTTACAACATTTTAGTGCGCCAACTTGTCCTTGACACCTTTGATAGTGATTACATTGATTGATTCTCCTTTTATGTCCAACATGTTGATCATATTGTCGTTGTGAGAATAGGTGTAGGTAACTTCATTTCCTTTTGATTTAGAGGCTTCTCCTTTTTCATAATTGGGAAATGGTTTATTAAAGGTCATGTGCTCTTCATTAGATGTGTGTCCTTCTACTTGGATCTTTTCTCCATCAATGATATCTTGTATGATATGCTTGAGTTTAACACCATCATTGGTCTTGTGTCCTTTATTTTTGTGGAAATCACAATAGGAATTATCGTTCCACCATATTGGTTTTACTTCTGGTTCCCATGGTTTTGAATCTGATAAAGTAATGATTTTTTTATCCAAGAGAGTCTCCAAAACTATCTAAAGAGATTCTCCCAATGACGTAAATTCCCTCTTAGACCTAGTCACCCATGGCTTATTCTTGTTGGTATTAGTGTTCATTTGTGGTATTGTTTTTATTTCCATAGCCTCTTTTCTTTCTTGTAGGTTGTTTGTAAGATTAAACACTTCTGGTTTAACGTTCGTATTTGAGTCCTCCACCACTCCATCATTAACAAATTTTTTGTTCTTATTCCACCATTTAGGCTTGTTGTTATAGTTAGAGGATATTTTGTCATTAGAAAGCATGATTTATCCTTTTTTTGACCATAAAATCTTCAACACGAATAACATTCTTAATCATTCTATCAAAACTAGGAGAATCTTGCATTTGCAGGACATAGTTCATTTCAGGTACTAAGTTATTTATGAATATCTCCATCATCCTCTAATTCAGGTATTTTTCGAGAGTACCTTGCAAATATCTTCCTCCATCGTTTCAAGAAGTGTGAAGGATTCACTTGTCCCTTGTTTGGTATTACAAAGATCCATCATGGTAACATTGTGTTGTATGTTATAGGAGTAGTGTTGGATAAATATCTGAATCAATTCTTCAAATGTTTGAATACTAGGTGTGAGTTTGGAAAACCATCCATGGCTTGTCCTCCCAAAATTTCTGGAAATAGTCTCATCAAGTACATAGGTTGATGCATAAATTCTATACTCAACGCACAAAATTATCTCACGTGATCATGAGGATCCATTTCTCCCATGTATTTTTCATACTTTGGTCTTTCTATATTTGGTGGAAAAGGTACCATTAACAAGTTCTTACTGAATGGGAATAGACATATGTGTTCCTATGAGTATTTATTTGTGGGTTTATTCTTCTCTTTTTTAAGATCTTTGAGATCCATTTTCATTTCATATAATTGTTTAGAGAGAATTGATATGGGTGTTTGTACCTCTTCATCTTTCAATCATTCGACATCATAATCTTTAGGGAGTTTAACTCCAAGAGAAGCTAGGTGGAGAAAATATTTTTCCTTGTCTTCTTCAATTATTTTCTCCAAGGTCCTTTGAAACTTCTGACTTTGTTTGAGTTTATTTTATTATTCTTCCAATACTTCCTCCTCACTATCTGAGTCAAACAAAGGACGATCATGTTTTCTTTCTTCTTGACTTTCTCTTTCATCTTAGTTGTCATCTTGATCATATTTGTCAAAGGCAACACTCCATTCTTGATTAGGTACATCTATTTTGGGCGAGTCTTGATCAAAGAGAGGGTTTGTTTGGGATGTCTCTCCTTGTTAAAATTTGAGCAATCTTAGAGGTCTTTCTGAATTGTCAGCTAGATATTATTTACTTCTTGTGTTAAGCATGAAAGTAGGATATCAATCTCATCAAAAGGGTTCCAATAGTACCAAAAGGATTTTGGAATTTTCAAAATGCATTTTTCCAAGGTTTAGTGAATGTGAGTTTGGTGTTTCAAAGTTATTGATTCCAATGTCAAAGGGATAGACTGCCTTGATAGTGAGCTGGGAATCAAGAAGAATTATTTAGTAAAGTGACAACATGATTTGGGATAAATTGCAACAACTCTAAAGAACATGCAAGGTAAAATTTCAATTTAACTGAGAAACAACTTCAAGTGGACCAGCAAGAACAATAGGTTCTAAGTGACAAGCAAATAGGGTACCTAAAATTGAAAAGTTTATGATTCTAGAACATGTGCAAGTGTTCTATGTTCAAGATGTGATTGGAAGGATGTGATCCTAAATTTTATGAATGTGATCTTGTTCTTCCTAAATGTGATCATGTTTTCCAGATGTGAGCCAAGATTTACTAGATTCAAGCCGATATTTACCAGATACGATTGTGTTCACTAGATGCGACTCTATTTTTACCAGATGGGATTCCGGATCCCTAATGCAACCTTCTAATAGAAATTTTAATTTTTCCACTTTTCTTGGAAATTTCTGGAAATTTATTCAAATCTAGGGTATATCTAACAAATTCTAGAGTGTTTGAGGTAGTGAAAATGTCTGTGACTATCAAAAGGTTGATTTGTTTGAGGTGATTTATTTTTTCATTTCAATTTTGACACATCAAGAATGTTTATTTAAGAGCCAAACACACCTATTCCTATACCAATGGTGTAACATGAAATCATTTTCTCAGACTTGGGGACACACTCAAATGGTAATCATAATACAACCATCACCTAGCACGCAATGGCTCTAGTCATGATGTCATATTATACAAATCCAAATGCAAGTGAGGGCATAAAATGACAAGTACCTTGGGGATGTTACTATCCTCCTTACACAAAGATTATCACCTTTTGGGGGTGAATCAAGTGGTCACTACCATAAAGTGTCTAATTTAGGCATCCATTCATAATCGTCCCCCATATAATTGCACAAGGAAAAATTAAGGCATATAGCCCTCTCAGTACTTAGATGAGTGTAGTCTTGTAAGCAAGATTCAAGCGACTCCGCTCTACACAACATCCAAGCATGTCCAAGGAATGATAGTCAAAATTCCAGGGAAAAAACCAATTACATCTTTCGATATTTTAACCTCAAGGAAGCATTTTGATTATAGTGAGATGGAAGGGCTAGTGTTCACCTATCCTCACTTGGGTCATTCCCGGGAGATTTTTCCCTCAACCAATAGGCCATCTAAAGTTCAAAGCAGTAAAGAGGATTGACAACTTAGGAGTCTAGATTTCTTATTCTTCATGAGGAAGAAGAGCATACTCTCTTATCCATGTCATTTTCTCCTATCAAGAACACAAGAAAAAGTTCTTTCCCATGAATTATGAAACTTAATCACTAAATCCCCCATCTTGATTTTCTGATTTTCCACTTGGGAAAAGAGCATAATCCTCTAGTTGGATTAAGAACTAAATTTGAATCCAAAATTTAGGTTCCTAGAAAATAAATTAACCAAGCAATTTGAGCAATTGAATTCATTTTCCCAAATTTCTTTACAAAAATTAACTTGATGTTTGAGGTTCTTATTTTCCATGAAGGAAAAGAGTATACTTCTCTAATCAAATTCTGAATTGGAGAGAAATTGCATTAAGTTCCTTAAAAAAAAAATGTTTATTTGAAATTTGTGCAAGGCAACCTACAAAACCACTTGTTAATATTTTTTTTTTTTGCTCCATTTCTTTGGCCAAGGAAGTCTTTGACAACGTCTTGCAAGAACTTATTTAGGTTTCTTAATGATCACATTCACCAAAAACACAAAAAATTAGCAAATTAGTTGTTACCTCTGATTTTTGCTTGTTATTCATCGACTCATTCCTCTCAAAAATCACCCTATAATATTTCTCAAAGTATATTAGCACCATGGTTTTTTCTCGTCTTTTTGCATGTCCCTGTTGTCGGTTGAACATGAATCTTGAAATATCCTAGTTCAAGGTTCAAGGTAAAATAACACCCCGCAGTATGTTTTTATTTCCTTTTTCCTTTTCATGTAAATTAAGCGGCATGTTTTGCCAAACTTGTCTTTCCATTGAACTTTGAATTGTGAACTAGCCTAGTTCAAGGTTCAAGGTTCAACTACACATTTCATTTTGCATTATATTTTGACCATCATTAATTTTTATTTCTTTCCACTCATGTTATCTTTTTAAACATGCCAAGGGGTAGTCATGTCTTGTCTCAAATTGAACTCAACTTTTGAACTTGCTTAGTTCAGAGTTCAAAGTTCAATGGATTATCTCAAGCCAAGAGAAGGAAAATGTGGGGGTGATGTGGCAGTGGTGTGATAGAAATAATAGCTGGCAAAGAATGTGGCATTCATGCATGGTGCAAATATAATCATCATGAGAAGAAACATTTAAATGTCATTTCACTCGTGAGAAAGTATGACAATTAATGCGGTGATCAAGAAGACCTCTTTTCATCATTAATTAAAATATTTTGTAGGAAGTTCATCATTAATTGAAAATCTCCCACGATCTTGTGAAGAATTGGTAAATAAATAGGTGACACTTAGTTCTTTTTTAATTATGGTAAAAAATCTTCTGACAGAGTTAGAAGTAACATAACGGCCGAGATATCATATTCTCTCTCAAATATTATGTAAATTGCATGAATTAATAGGTTAGTTGTCTTCTCCTGGCGCTCCTGATTCAAATTGAAGTTGTTTGTGATTTTGAAGTTAAAAAGACCCTGTAGAACTTCTACATTCTTTGTTCTTCTTTCTTTGTATTATTGTCTTGATATACCATGAAGCATCCACTCCCAAATTTTGGGTGTACTTATTGCCTAATTAGTTCTCTGTCAGAGTGTGATGACACATCAATAAGGTCAGGAGCATTGGAAGACATTTAGAACAAAGTTAAAAATCTCATCCTGGGTTCCATGATAGAAAAAGTAGTCTGGAGTGGGCTGGCAGAAGCCGCTACATTTCCAATAGCAGCTTTGTGCCATGAGATGGTAGTAGAATGTGCCAAAAGTTATAGTAGGGAGGATAAATGTATCAAAAAGATAGATGGGAGCCCATTAGTCTTCATAAACATGGATTTTATTTTAACAAAAATGTGTATTCCTGAGAAAGATCCCTATGAGGGATGGACTAGTGCCTCTTCGCAATCTGTTTTCTCTACCCAGAAACAAATTTATATTAATGAAATTGCTTAGAGTTGGCTATTGAAACCATAAAAGAAAGGGTTTAGGCTGCCTAAGCCTCTTACCATAGACCACATTAATCCAAAGGGGAGGGAATTAGTTATATTACTCAACAGGATTAAGCGAAACCAACATGCATATTTTTGGCAAGATTTGATGTATTTTTACATTCAAACAACCCTAGGTGGCCAGAATTTTATTGACTAGGCGGACACTGTTGCAGATGAACTTCACCATCAGTTGGAAAAGTTATCAGGAAGGTCTAGTTTCCACATGACCTCATACTTGTTCTATGTTCTAGCATGCTCCAGGGAGTGGAAGGGCCTCTTTCATGAATTTCCCATCCCCAATATTAAAGTATACAACTATTATCCTCATCTACATAAAGAATTTCACATTGATAACTTCATGACGATAAATGAGATTTTTTCTGCAAAGTTAGTCTATGAGATGCAAGGGAATATAGAATAGAGGATGTCAGAAGAAGCTAAGACCTTTGTCAAAAATTATGGGATTTTATTTATCCATTTCAGGAGATTTACTTACATAAGGGCCAATGCATTTGAAGGTCATCCATTCAAGCTCCCAAGATATGCCCTTGATAACCACATCATAACTGAGGTAGGTCACCAATTGGCTCATGTGCATAAAATTGTGAAGGATAGGAAAGAAAGAGAAAAATCAATATTTCCCATTGAACTAGGGTTCTACACATGTAAAACATCCTCAAATGCCCTCAATCTAGAGCCAGAATTAAACAAGTTGAACTCAAAGACTTTTGAGGCAAAAATATATTTTGACAGTAGGGGTTATTGGTGCAGGAGCACCTAGGAAATCCTCAAGCCTTAGAAGTTTTTTGATTGTATCTAACCTTAGCCAAGTCAGAGATGTGTGTTTTCTTTGAGGCCTTAGTAGGTCATGTGGACTAGGTGAGTTGGTGTTAGTACCATGGTCACCAAGTAGTCTTTGTTAGTTGTTTTTGTTAGTTAGGCTTAATGGTCTAAAGTTGGAATTTGGGTTCAAAATGTGTCTTAGACCCATGAATGATGTAAAATATGCCTTAAGGTCATTAAATAGGGTTATTTCATTGAACTAAAAAACATATAGGCCCTATATTCTAGTTGGCATAGTAAATGCAAAAAGATGCCAAAAGTTGTCATGACAACCTTTGCAAGACATTGCAAATGTTGCATGCAACTCAAAAACATAGGATCCCAACAAATGTAGGAGTGGGAATTGATTTCCAATGGCCTATAATGGTGGAGAATGAAATCTAAGACACTCTCAGGCTCAAATCTTAAGGAGAGAGTTTTTGTAATCAAGTTTTTGTGAGTAAGAAAGAAGAGTTCTCTGTATACAGTGCACAGACTACTAATTTTCATGTTAATGGTGTTGTAATGGATTAGATCTCAAGATTTAACTATGGATTCATGTAGTGTAGAGTGATACAAGACTTTTATTTTCAAAGATAAAGTTTTTTTGAGTTAATCTTCGAGTGTTAGGAAACTAATTGTAAATTAGGTAGTCTGCTGGAGTCTTTTAGCCAGTTTTTATTTTCATGGCTCCCACTTGAGATTCAACCATGGAAACCTTAAAATGGTGGATGAATCTCTTAGTGGAGCCATTTTAAATTCTATATATAGAGGAAGGAGTTAAGGAGATGAGTGGAGCTATTTTTAAACTCATGCCCTAGTTGAGTTAGGATAGCCCAGTTAGGTGCATGAGAGGTTAGAAACCTATTGCAGATACAAGGGAATGAGATGGAGAAATGAACCAGGTGATGTCAAAGTGTTGTTATGGTCTTATGAGTCTCTAGGTTTTAGTTTAGATCTGTGAAAATCTAGCTAGATTTATTTGTGAGGAGAGATCAGACCATTACTTGTAATGCACCAAAATAGGCCCAAAATCCCTACTTTCTAAGACAGTGTTGTACAGATGAGTTGGGGACCTAAGACCTTAGAAATAATTTAGGTCTCCAAAAAGGGTATCTGGATCCCTAAATAGTTTTGGGGGTTGTGTGTCAGTTTTGCAAGTTATTCTAGAAAACCCTCTAGATAGGGGTAATTGAGCCATTAGGCCTAATTGGACAGTTTGAAGACAAGTTGTGAACTTGACTACTTGGAGTGGAAAAAATTATGGATTTTGAGTTGTTTGGGAGTAAGGAGGAAATCAAAAGTAACCACATTTCCCTTGTATCATGGAGTATGTTGGAATGGAGAAATTTGCATTAGTTTCTTCAAATCTTTTGGAAGCATTGAGACAAAACTGAGATAGTTGTTATCCAAGGTGAAAGCACAATCATTGTAACTCTTAGAGAAGAGTTAGGTGAGGTCTTAGATAGAGTGTTTATTGAATTGGGAATATACTATAGTGGAGTTAGGATCCTATATTGGGCTAGGTAAAATGAAGTCCTATCTTGAGGATTGTGCAAGAACACTTTGGAGATTACTTCTATCAGATTGGTATCAGAGCCAGATTGATCAGGCTTGTGGTTAATGTTACAACCAGAGGAATCCATTGGGGAGTCAAAAATGGTGACTAATTTTTAATTATCAAAGAAGGTGGATGAACAAGAGGAGGAGAACAGGCTACTCTAAGATAGATTGGCTCAACTTGAAAAAAAAGTTGATGAAGTTGGTGTAAAGGCAGATGAAGTGTTAGATAATGTTGGAGGGAAAGGAGAAGACCTTTCCATTGAAGATGAAGTCCTTGAGGTTGACCCTGTCAGTGAAAAAGAACCATTATTGAAATCTCTAAAAGCTATGAGTGGAAAAGCATTAAAAGGAGTTCCCATTTTCAGTGGAAAAATGGAACCAGAAATAGCTCTTGATTGGATAGAGGGCTTAGAAAACTATTTTGAGTGTGATGGTATCACTGAGGCTCAAAAGGTGAAGGTTGCAAAAGCTAGGTTGAGAGGATCTGCACTCACTCGGGAGAAATTCATCCAAGATTAGAGAGAGAAGGATGGGAAGAAACCTATTTCTTCATGGAGAGCTATGGTAGCAAAAGTAAGAGAGGCTTACATCCCAAAGGATTACAAAATCCAACTACATAAGAGAAGACAAGGTCTAAGGTAGAAGGACCTAGATGTTAACTCTTACACTGAAGAGTTCCAAAGACTTTGTATGAGGTCAAGGATAGTAAAAGATGAGAAATTAAAAGTAGCAAGGTATCTTAATGGCCTCAAATTGACCATTCAAGATGAGATGAGTCTTTTGACTTCAGATATAGTTCAGAAGTGCCACCAAATTGCTATCAAGGTGGAGGACAAGTTAAAGAACAAACAATATTCCAATACTTCAAGAGGAAGAGGTAGAGGAAGAGATGCTAGGGGACAAAGAAGTGGTTATGGAGGAAGAATCTCTGAATCCAAAGGATAATCAGAGACTAAGCTCACTGAATAGCATGAAGGGAACTTCAATAGGGGAAGTTAAAGTAGAGGAAGGAACTCTAACAACAGAGGAAGATGTAGTAGCCAAGGAAGAGGCACCTATTTTGCCAACATGAAGTGTTAGCACTATAACCAGTTAGGACATCCTGTATATATGTGTCCAGAGAAAGGAAGTACTTCACAAGGAGGTGACAAAAGAGTGAACTATGTTCATGAAGAGAAAAATGGGAACAAGAACCCTAAAGTCCCATTGGAATAAAAGGAGGGATAAAACCTTATGATGAGGATAACTCTCATAAAAGAACCAGTGAAGGAAGAAAGTGGTCAGAGGAGAGCACTCTTTAGAGTGAAGTGTAAAATGATGGGAAAGGTGTGTAGAGTCATCATAGACTCAGGATCAAATGAAAACATAGTGTCAAAGGAGGCATTCAGTAAGCTAAACATGACAAGGATACCCCACACCAACCCTTATAAAGTCACATGGCTTAATAAAGGACAACATGTCCTAGTTAATGAACAAGCTTGGGTGGAATTATCCATTGGGAGATATAAAGATAAATTTTTATGTGATGTCTTACCTATGGACACATGTCACTTGCTCCTAGGTAGACCATGGAAATTTGATTGGATGGCTATGCATAATGGAGTGAAAAACTCCTACACTTTCAAGAAAGACAACGTGACATATGAGATTCAGTCACTGTTGGAGGATGCAGAAGTGAAGTCTACTGGCCCAAATGTTATTATGGTGGGTGAAAATGAGTTCTTAGAGACTCTAGATGAAGGAGAAGGAATTTTATTTACATTAGTTTTGAAACCAAAGGAAGTTACAAACAAATCAGAGAAGAAGACAGAGTTACCCAAAGAAGTTCAAGAGATGCTAGTAAAGTATCAAGGGATAGTGAGTGATGGACAACCAGCCACCTTACCACCTAAGAGGTTAGTAAGCCACAAAATAGACCTAATCCCTGGAGCTACTCTACCAACTAAGGAAGCCTATAAAATGACTCCCCAAGAGAATGAAGAGATTGCTAGGCAAGTTCAAGAATTGTTAGAACAAGGTCTTATAAGAAAGAGAATTAGCCCTTGTGTCGTACCCACAGTCTTAGCACCTAAGAAAGGGGGAACTTGGAGGCTATGTATAGACTCCAGAGAAATCAAAAGGATTACCATTAGGTATAGGCTCCCTATCCCTAGGATAGAAGACCTAATGGACTATCTAGGAGGGGATAGATACTTCACCAAGATAGACTTAAAAAGTGGATACCATCAAATAAGGGTGAATGAAGGGGATGAGTGAAAGACAACCTTTAAAACTAATGAAGGACTCTATGATTGGCTTGTCATACCATTTGGCCTATCAAATGCCCCATCAACTTTCATGAGGTTAATGAATGAGGTACTGAAAGAATACATTGGGAAGTTTGTAGTAGTGTACTTGGATGACATACTCATCTTTAGTAGAACAACAAAAGAGCACCTCAAACACTTGGAATTGGTATTTAAGAAGTAGCAGGAGGAGAAGTTGATGATAAAGTTTGAAAAGTGTGAATTCATCAAGACAGAGTTAGTGTACCTTAGTTTTTTACTATCATAAGGTAACTTAAAAATGGATCCACGCAAGGTTGAGGCCATCATCAACTGGCCTACTCCAAGGAAAATAACTAAGGTAAGAAGCTTTCATGGTCTTGCACAATACTATAGAAAGTTCATTAAACAGTTTAGTTCAATGTGTGCTCCTATATTAGATACAATTAAGTGAGGCATGAAGACCAAGTTTGTTTGGAATGAACAAGCTAATAATGGCTTTGAACTACTGAAAAATAAGATAGAAACCCAACCAATTTTAGTGTTGCCAAGCTTTGAAAAATTGTTCATATTGGAGTGTGATGCCAACAATGTGGCAATTGGAGCAGTCCTAAGTCAGGAGGAAAGACTAGTGGCCTTCCATTCAGAGAAGTTGAGTGAAGTTAAGAAGAAATATTCTTCTTATGACCTAGAGATGTATGCTCTATTCTAGTCATTGAGAAAATGAAGGCATTACCTATTGCCAAAGGAGTTTATAGTCTATTCTACAACCAAGCATTGAGTTTCTTGAACTCACAAGACAAATTGAGTCATAAGCACATGAAGTGGGTTGAATACCTACAAGAATATATATTCAAAATCAAACACAAGAAAGGGTTGTAGATGCTTTGAGAAGAAGAGCATTGACCATTCAAGAGATTCAACTACAGAGTATGGGGATCGACAACTTCAAGGACATGTATGAAGAAGATGAGGACTTTGTAGACATCTACAAGGTATGTCAAGAGTATAAAAACCATTTTCATAGTCAATACTCTGAATACACTTTGTAGTCTAGTCTTTTGTTTAAAGGGGGTTAGTTGTGTGTCCCTAGAGGGTCAATAAGAATGAATCTCATACAAGAGAAACACAATGGTGCACTTAGTGGCCATTTTGGGATTAATAAAACTTAGGAGTTATTTCAAAGATTCTATTTTTGGCCCAAGATGAACTTGGATGTGAAGAGATATGTTATTTGTCAGAAGGCCAAAGGAACATCTACAAATACAGGCCTATATCAACCCTTACCCATTCCAACTAGGCCATGGGAATGTCTAAGCATGGACTTTGTGGTAGGTCTACCCAAGACTAGACAAGGAATGGATAGTGCCTATGTGATTGCAGACAGATTTAGTAAGATTTCTCACTTTGTGCCATGCAAGACAAAAAATGATGCAAGTCAAATAAATTATTTATTCTTCAAGGAGGTTGTTAGGATTCATGGTTTACCACTGAGTATTATGTCTGACAGAGACACCAAGTTTATGAGCCACTTTTTGAAGACTCTTTGGCAGAAGTTGGGCACCAACTTATCATTTGAATCTACCTACCATCCTCAATCAGATGGTTAGATAGAGGTAGTAAATAGGAGCCTTGGTAATATCCTAAGGTGTTTGAAAAAGGAGTATGGTTAGACATGGGACCAACTCATTGCACAAGCATAATATGCTTATAATGATTATGTTAATAGATCCACATGGAAAATCCCTTTTGAAATTGTATATGGCATCCATCCTAGATGCATTCATGAACTCAAAGACCTTAAAGATGGAGCTAAAGGTAGTTGATATGCTGAGGATTTTGCATATGCTATGCAAGAAGTCCATGACATAGTTAGGAAGACTCTCACTGAGAATATAGAGAAGATCAAGACCAAATTGGATGAGAGAAGAAGGCATGTCCAATTCAAGATTGGAGATGCAGTGATGGTTCATTTCAATAAAGAAAGACTTCAGAAAGGAACACCTCACAAGCTTTAGATGAGGAGAATTGGTCCATGTGTCATCCTAGAGAAGTATGGAGCCAATGCTTACAAGGTGGAACTTCCGGAGGATTTGGGTTTATCACCAGTCTTCAATGTTGTAGATTTATTACTATACAAAGGCCCAATCCCTGATGCTAAATAGAGTCTGAATGAATTCATACAAGAGGTTGAAGAACTGCACTTGCCATCTACACCAACAAAACAAGAAGAGATCATTATAGATTCTAGAGTTTATAAGAAGACCAGGAAGAAGGAGTATAAAGAACACTTGATCAAATGGCAAGGACAATCGGATGTAGATGTAGTATGGATCAAGGAAAGTGAGTTTAAGAAGTTGGGGGTTGACACCAACTTACTCAATCCAAGGGTGGATTGAATTCTTTTGTTTAGGGGAGGATGGTGCAGTAGCACCTAGGCAATCCTCAAGCCTTAGAAGTTTTTGGCTTCTATCTGACCTTATCCAGGTCAAAGATGTGTGTTTTCTTTGAGACCTTAGTAGGTCATGTGGACTAGGTGATTTGGTGTTAGTACCAAGGTCACCAAGTAGTCTTTGTTAGTTGTTTTTGTTAGTTAGGCTTAGTGGTCTAAAGTTGGAATTTGGGTTCAAAATGTGTCCTAGACCCATGAATGTTGTAAAATATTCCTTAAGTTAATTAAATAGGGTT
Organism: Thuja plicata; assembly: GCA_018584345.1. Classification (NCBI taxonomy): domain Eukaryota; kingdom Viridiplantae; phylum Streptophyta; class Pinopsida; order Cupressales; family Cupressaceae; genus Thuja; species Thuja plicata. Next base: position 3,343,229 of record MU228094.1, read on the forward strand.
AGTTCATTGAACTAAAAAACATAGAGGCCCTATATTCTAGTTGGCATAGTAAATGCAAAAAGATGCCAAAAGTTGTCAAGACAACATTTGCAAGAAATTGCAAATGTTGCATGCAACTCGACAACATAGGATCCCCACAAATGTAGGAGTGGGAATTGATTTCAAATGGCCTAGAATGGTGGAGAATGGCATCTAAGACACTCTCAGGCTTGAATCTTGAGGAGATAATTTTTGTAATCAAGTTTTTGTGAGTAAGAAAGAAGAGTTCTTTGTATATAGTGCACAAACTACTAATTTGCATGTTAATGGTGTTTTAATGGATTAGATCTTGAGATTTAACTGTGGATTCATGTAGTGTAGAGTGATACAAGAATTTTATTTTCAGAGAGAAAAATTTTTTGAGTTAATCTTCGAGTGTTAGGAAAATCATTGTAAATTAGGTAGTCTGCTGGAGTCTTTCAGCCAATTTTTGTTTTCATGGCTCCCACTTGAGATTCAACCATGGAAACCTTAAAAGGGTGGATCAATCTTGTAGTGGAGCCATTGTAAATTCTGTATATAGAGGAAGGAGTTCAGGAGATGAGTGGAGCTATTTTTAAACTCATGCCCTAGGCGAGTTAGGATAGCCCGGTTAGGTGCATGAGAAGTTAGAAACCTATTGTAGAGTCGAGGGAATGAGATGGAGAAATGAAATAGGTGATTTCAGAGTGTTTTTAGGGTCTTATGAATCCCTAGGTTCAATTTTAGAGCTGTTCCAATCTAGATGGATAGATTTGTGAGGAGAAATCAGACCATTGCTTGTAATACACCAAAATAGGCCTAAAAGCCCTACTTTCTAGGACAGTGTTGTACGGATGAGTTGGGGACCTAAGACCTTAGAAATACTTTCGGTCTCCAAAAAGGGTATCTAGATCCCTAAATAGTTTTGGGGGTTGTGTGTGAGGTTTGCAAGTTATTCAAGAACAACCCTCTGGATAGGGCTAATTTAGGCATTAGGCCTAATTGGACAGTTTGAAGACAAGTTGTGAACTCGACTACTTGGAGTGGAAAAAATTATGTATTTTGAGTTTTTTGGGAGTAAGGAGGACATAAAAAGTACCCACATTTCCCTTGTAGCATGGAGTATGTTGGAATGGAGAAATTTGCATTAGTTTCTTCAAGTCTTTTGGAAGCATTGAGATAAAACCGTGATAGTTGTCATCCAATGTAAAAGCACAATCATTGTAACTCTTAGAGAAGAGTTAGGTGAGGTATTAGATAGAGTGTATATTGAATTGGGAATATACTATAGTGGATTTAGGATCCTATATTGGGCTAGGGAAAATGAATTCCTATCTTGAGGATTGTGCAAGCACACTTTGGAGATTACTTCTATCAGTTATGCAACCCAGCACTTTAATTTGACTATCGAGTTTCAACATCTTTACCAGATGGAAGATTACTAGGAAAATTGCACAGAAGATTTTGAGGTAAGAAGAAAATCATGGTCAAGATTCACTCTCAACCAAGTTGTTACCCTAAGAATATACCTTGACATCATAGGCATAGAAGAAGAAGAAGGCAAAGAGGTAATTGATGATAAGTATGAAGCAAGAGTCATAGGATTACCATTGCCTAAAATAGACTTAAGTGTTGTTGAAAGGGACAACATACATATGAAAACTCTTAGTGTGATCAAAATAACTAAAAAATGGGTTAGTGATAAAAGGAATCCTATGCAAAAGAGGCATAACACACAGAGATCTGTACTTGCCACCTCTATTGAAAAACCTATTTCTTCATCTAACGTTGATGTTTCTATTGCAGGTTCCTCAAAAATTAAAAATAAGAGAACTCTCAAGTCCAAGTCTGGAAAATAGAGCATCCCTTGTATCACCCCATTTGCATGAGTCACAAGAACCATATTCAAAAAATAATTTGAGGTGGCTAGGGAAAACAAAGTGATCAATCTAGACAAAATGGATAGTCCAATGTCAGAAAAGAACACTTAGAAGACACTTTTGAAAGATGAAGAAATGATAAAGGTTAGCCAGTCTAATACAGGGGATTCCATAGCTATTGCAATGAATAATCCTTTGCAGACACCACCTCCTACACTCAAATGGCTGGAGACATCAATTAGAAAGAAAAGGAATGTGCTGCCTATCACACTATCTATGGAAGACATGGTTAGGAAATGTTTGGGGACTATAGTTAAGCCAAAAAGGATCAGGATTGAATCTATGATTGACATAGACGAGAAAGAAGGAGACTAGGTTGCTGAGTGTATAGTCCCTCATGAAGATAAAGAGATCATCAAAGCTACAACTGATGACTTTAAAGTGGAAAAGATAGATCATGGAGTTGCAACCAGAGAAGCGGATTCCAAACATATAAAAGTATCCAATAAGAAGATGTTGTACAAGACTTTCAAGGACAAGAAGGATAAGAAAGAACTGAAGGCCTCAATAAAAAATTTGGCAGAATTTATACAGGAAGTCTGGGATCCTAGTCCTTGTTAGTAATAACTGAGAGGGGGGGGTGAATCAGTGGCCTCAAAAATTTATGCTTTTAAACTTCAATCCACCAATTAATACTTCTCCAATTATTAAGTCCCTACAAGATGTATGCCTTTGAAATACTTGAAACAAATAACTGTCTGTCAGTTTACCTTGTCTGTCCTTATTCTCCTTGATAACCAATAAGTAGTAAACTGTATTTACCGATACTCAGTAAATATGCAGAGTATACTAGTCAATCCATAAATGCATATGTGAAATGTAAACAATAAAGTAATAAACCATACACACATAACAAAAGGATTTTAACATGGAAACCTTGTTAAGGGAAAAACCACTGGGTCCGGTACCCCAAATTTTCACTCTTCTAAAGTGAGCCCTGTTAGGAGCCAACCCTATTAAAGGTTACAAACACACAGTGAAGTGTGACCTTGTTAGAGGATTCTTATACATAGGTTGTCACTTAGTATCTGGCATCTATGCTACCATCCTTGAATCAGTCTCATGACTGTCAATAGGCTTTATGCTAATCTTACTACCATCCTTGAATCAGCCTCCTTCTTAGACTATCA
>MU228094.1:3352325-3433266 GCA_018584345.1 Thuja plicata
CTTCTCCAATTATTAAGTCCCTACAAGATGTATGCCTTTGAAATACTTGAAACAAATAACTGTCTGTCAGTTTACCTTGTCTGTCCTTATTCTCCTTGATAACCGATAAGTAGTAAACTATATTTACTAATACTCAGTAAATATGTAGAGTATACTAGTCAATCCATAAATGCATATGTGAAATGTAAAAAAATAAAGTAATAAACCATACACACATAACACAAGGATTTTAACATGGAAACCCTGTTAAGGGAAAAACCACTGGGACTAGTACCCCAAATTTTCACTCTTCTGAAGTGAGCCTTGTTAGGAGCCAATCCTATTAAAGGTTACAAACACACAATTAAGTGCGACCTTGTTAGAGGATTTTTACACATAGGTTGTGACTTAGTATCTGGCATCTATGCTACCATCCTTGAATCAGTCTCATGACTATCAATAGGCTTTATGCTAATCTTACTACCATCCTTAAATCAACCTCCTTCTTAGACTGTCAATAGGATTTAGGTAAGATTGATGCTACTATCATGAGTCAACCTTTTGGTAATTTGTTAGGATATACCTCAATTACAAAAGATTGTTAAGTCCTTCTCTGTTAAGAGACTTAATGCTTCAATGGTTAAACTGAAACAAAATGACCTGTTTCTAATGCAACTGAATTGAAGATTTTCAGATCTATTTACTTACAATATCTTTCTGATCAATGTATCAATTCAATTCCTTTGTACTTAAATCTTTCTTCTTTGTGATGCTATGATTTTCTATTCTTCGATGTCTGTAGAATTCTTCAGCTCTCCCTTAGCTTGATTGATTAGGACTGCATGAAGTTTATCCTTCATCAGTTTCTCTTCAGCATCTTCTATTAGTTCACTCCCCCGTGTATCTGATTGCTTCTCTCTGAAGTGAATTATGCTTGTCTCTTATATAGACATGATATTCCTTAATTCTTGGCTCTTGATTCTTGATTCTTGGCATGAAAAAAAATCCAACCAAGTTGATTTGCGGCTTTAACTCCTAATTTATCTCATAGTTATCTTCTTTCCAATTGTACAAATCACTTACTTAACTGTGGTCGAATAAAACAAATAAAACAACTAGTTAAGTCTATCCTTTATCTCTGCCAACAAGATATTTTGTCATTTTCTGATCTCTTTGTTCCGTCAGTCAATTCTACAATTCGTCACCAGTGACAACTGCCAGTTCCGTCGGTGTAACTTTAGTTAGCTTCAGGATATCCGTCCATCAAGCATCATTGGATCTTGCTCATTGGGCAACACTATTTTTAGCTCGTTGGGCATCCTTTGATTCTTCTTTGTCGGGAAACACTATCTTTTGCTCGTCGGGCATCATTGTGATTTTATCTCTGTATTTACTGATGGTGTGCACTCCATCGGTGTAGTCTGTCACTTAGTGAATACTTGACTTTTATGCATTGCTGAAAGCATAACCTTTATTCCATTGATTTTCTGAAGTCTTTGGCATTATGTATATGACCATACAGATGATATCAAGTTGACATCAATGACAACACAAACCATTAACTGATTTAATGTCTTGCATCATATTCAACTTAATATAGTCAAACATTTAATCAGTTACATGTCATCAGTCCTCTACCATTATCTCAAGTAACTCAATCCTTTGACCCTCATTCTCCCAAGTTCAAAAATACTTTGGATCAAATTTAGAGGAACAAAATCATTGTTGATGTGTTCGACAATTGGATACAGGGCATGATCCAACGTGGAGGTGACTATATTACCTAGTTAATCCAAACTCATGGAACCATTACAACATCAAACTCAGAAACACTAACAAAGATGGCTGAATGGGAAAAGGAAAAGAAGAAATGTGCTAATGTAATGAATCAGATGAATGAGATTGAAAAATAAGGAGTAACAAAGTTCCTTCCTGAGAAACTAGTCCCATTTCTAGATGAAGATGTCCTTTATGTATCCATTAAGAGTATTTAATGGTTGAATTCATTCATCAAGACATGATATGAAGGAGCTACCCTTTTGTTGAACAAATTAAAGGGACTGACAGACACAATGCAGAAGGATTTGAAGTGTCTAAACATTACTATGATGAGTGAAGATGATCAAAACATCAAAGAAGCAAGGGAGATGATCCCGAAGTTCAAAAAGGAGATTTCATCCATAAGGGATAATAAATACCTAAAAACTAAATATTTCACATCGATGGCTAATATTGCAGCCATGTTGGTTGTTTGTATTAATCATCTAGTGTCTCAAAAACATAAAATCATCCAGGTGTGCAAGGACAAGAAAGTGTTGAAATACAAGGACTAGAGTAATACCTACACCACCAATGTTTCTCATGACCAGTCTATGGACTCCAACTCATGTGCCACTTTGTGATCATGATCCACTGATGTCGGAGTGCTTCTAGTCATTTTTCTGGTTCCTTTTTATAGTAATGCTTTTCAGTTTAAAAACTATTTTCATCCCAAAACTCTGGGAGAGTTTTCTCGGCTTTGTTTGTATGCTCTAAACTGATGGCTATATATAGCCAGGAAAAAATTTAAATTGGACGATAACAATTTTTGGAGAATTAGATAGAATTACATAGTGATCTTTTTTAGTTTTATTTTTGGTGAATTTTCTGGGATATACTTTGAAGATGGTATTTTGAAATCAATGAAAGGAAAATTTCCACTGTTATAAATATGTTGGTTTATATTGGTGAATTGATCTTTGTTGGGGTATCTTTGGTTGATAGGAATTCTTTCTTGAATTAAATATTTCTTAACCTTAGTCTTTTAATTGTTGCAGTTTCATATTTTCAGATGTGTAGTAAACCAAAGTCTGTGGGCTTCATAGAATCCATATAATTCCTTTCAATGTAGTGATTGAGACATATTTATGTGTGAATAACTATGAATGCCTTATTTACTTTCTGGTGAAAAGTATGTTCTTGCAAATGCAATTTTGATTATTTAAAAATTCATTGAAATCCAATTGGGAGCTGTACCATAATTCAGAGGGTCAAATATCATGTATGCTTGATCCAACTTTTAGTGTGATATCGTTATTTCCTTTAAGGGATACAAAGTAAAGAATCAATTATATAAGAAAGGGATAATTTCATTTACTATCAGATTTTTTACGACTCTGTTGGGGAGTCTGATACAAAGTAAATCAGTGTTGGATAATTATTATTTAATGAATAATCATGGTTTTGCCTATTTTCATCTTGCCTAATCAAGAAGAAATACTACCACTTGTGCAACCTAATCTAAACTTTCAAAATACAGAAGACATTATTTCTGATTTAAATACCTTAGCTTGGAACTCAAGAAACAACAATCAACAATATCAAAAGGTTCTTTTGGTCCTAGAATAAGAGGAATACATTGGTGAGTGGTTAAGAGGTCTACCCATTTCCCAAGAGGCATAAATAGTGAATAGAGTGACCTAGAGACCATATTTTTTTTTCATTCTAGATTCCTAACCTTGTACTAGGTCCCAAAGAAGGGAGGGTATATTTGATATTTTCTTCCAATAATTGCAAAATATTTAGTTCCCTACAATCTACACACCTAAGAAAAAGGACAAAAGTAGATCACCCTTTCCCCCTAAAGCAATTCCTTGTGTATCTTCTTCTTCCCACACATGGCAAGATTTGACCTTGTTTGAATCCAAGCCCCACCTCTTGTAAAAATTTACCCAACAACAGTCAATGTATAGCCTTGAGGAACAGTTGTAGGGCCTTTGAACTTGGGAGGAAACTATAATTTTCCTAAAGGAGATAGAGAGATCTTGCCCAAATTTTATGGAGATGGGAAAATTGTGGCTAAGGATCACCTCAATGCTTTTAACATGGCTTATGAAATTTTGGTTGTTCAACATGAGGATGTGGCAGTTAGACTTTTTGTAAAACCTCTCTCTGAGTTAGCCACTGACTGGTTCTATCACCTACCTAATGGTTATATCATCAACTGGGATAGTATGAAGAATGCCTTTGACACCCATTTCAAAAGTGTGTCAGATGAAGACTCCCTGCTCACATAGCTGACTCAATTAGAAAAAGAGATACATGAGTTGATGAGGGAGTTTATAGAAAAATTTAATAAAATCATTCATAAGATCCCTCAAGCCAAAAGACCAACCCCTAAAAATCAAAAAGACTTCTTTCAGAACGCTATGCCACCTAAAATTAGCTTTCACTTAAGGAGTGAAAGGGTAGCTAATTTTCAAGTAGCCCAAGACATATCTGTTGAACTAGAAGATGACTTAATAACAGTAGGGAAATGGAGAAAATATGTTTAGATACCCAATGCACAAAATTCTTCCTCCTCTGATCTATTTTTACAAAGAATGGTGAACAATGTGATCACAATTAAAAGGTAGTTTCCCAAAGGAAGTGATAATCCTCCTCCCTTGTAAAGAGATATTCCTAGGGGAATGACTGATCAAGTTGGTCTTAGCTATAGAAATCCAGGGTACCTCTCATCTAACCAAAAAGTGTTGGAATCTCCTCCTTGAAGAGCTAATATGTGCATCTTTCACCTTATCGATGACCACGATGGTACCACTTGTCCTGAGACGATTCAATCAATGTAGATGCATGTTGATAAAGAATTAGTTGAAGAATCACTTGGAAATGTAGAAAGTCCTTAGTTACCTGGTGGCTCTGGAAACTATTATATGGAATATGAATCTGACTCTGAGTGAGGAGGTAACATTCTGGTAACTCTTGAGGACCCACATGTATAGTATTTACCAGAGGTCATCAAAATTATCAAACCAATGACTCACATCAAATTCACATCATTGTGACAAAGGTAAGGATCCCTTCCCTAAGATTCCATTATTTAAAAATAAGAACTCTAAAGAAGATGAATTGTTGAATAAATCTGACTCTAATTATTCCTTTGATATTGTTGATTTTTGTAAAAATTCCAAAATCCAAGTCTCCCCTGTAGAATGCCTTAGGATGAACACAAGATAATTAGAGAGACTTGTAAATTATGTTAAGTCAGGGAAATCCCCTTCAAATTTTGTAGCTAATGAAACTACTCATGGAGTCCTATCAGAACAAGCTACCTTGGCTACCCAGTTTGTTGAAGATATAAATCCTTCTTTAGGGCTAAAACCAGAACCCTTTTATTTATCTTTGTTCATTCATAGGTTCAAATTAAATAATTGTGTCATAGATTCTGGAGCGTCTGACAATATAATGCCTGCTTCTTTTGCAAAGGCTTTGGACCTTCCCTTGACCACAACTTTTGGAAAATGTTATGCCATGGACTTGAAATAAGTCCCACTGGTAGGTCAGATCAAATATTCCCAAGTGGCTCTTACAGTGCATCCCAATAAAAAAATCAAATTGACCATCCTTGTTGTTGACATTCTGACCAGTTATGGGATGCTATTAAGTAGGACATTTTGTAGGGATCTTGGAGGTGAAATCAAACTAGACTAGTCCCAAGCTACTATCCCTATGGGAAATAAGAAAATTTTCTTACAACCTGAAGGAAAATCTAAATATACTGAATTTCCATCTGGGGATCCTAAATCTCAGATTCTTTATGAAGAGTGTAATTTTGGAAACTGCATGATCTCTCTAGTGGTAGATGTAGCAGAGGGAATAGTAGAAGGAATCAATGGTCTGTGGTCCTTAGAGTTTGATAGAAGCTACGCCTTTGTTGGATCTAGAGAAGGAGTTTTACTGATATCCATAGAAGGAGATATATTTCCTCGTGCATTTAAATTAGAATTTAATAACATGAACAATACTGCCGAGTATGAGGCACTCCTGCTTGGCATTGAGGAAGTAAAGAAGATGGGGTTAAGAATGCTTAAAGCTAAAGGAGATGAAAAATTAGTGGTAAGAAAGCTAAGGGGAAAATATTCAAAAAAAAATGAAAGGCTCAAACATTATAGAAACTATGTCTGGGCTGAAATTGAAGAATTTGAAGCCTTCTCTATAGAGGCTATCCCTAGAGACCTAAAGAGAAGGGAAGATTCTTTGGCAGTTTCAACATCCCTGTTATTGCCATATTTAGATTTCAAGGAGATTTCCTATAGGATTTAAATGGTCTATGAACCTAAGGTACCAGATAATGCTGAACATTGGCAGTTTTTCCAAGATGAGAAACATATAGATAAATTTCTGTAGATGGTCAAATTTTTCAACACAACCTTCTTCGAAGGATCACACTTGACCTCCGATGAATTTTTCCCTAACCTAGGTAAATCCATAGATGAAGGGATTGTTCAACTAAATGGAAACCACATCCCCAAGGGGCTCGTTTCTCTTGAAAACTTGTTTGATAGACATTATGCAACCAAAAAATGACCCTTCCCCTATGAAAATACTGATCAAGGTGATTTTGAAAAGGTAAATATAGGGGAAGGAGGAGATCCTAAATACATAAACATGGGCATGTACTACACACCTGATGAGAAGAGAAGGTTCATCAGTTTTTTAAAAGTGTATAAAGATATTTTTCCTGGTCTTACCATGACCTTAAGAATTTTAAAGGGAGAAAACTTCAGCACCATATCCCTCTTAAGCTTGGAACTACGCCTTTCAAACAAAATCTAAGGAATTAAAATCCAAAGGTGTCTAAAGCAATTAAAAAAGAGGTGGAAAATATGTTGCAAGACTGGATCATTTATCCCATACACCATTCCACTTGGGTTGCAAACATAATACTCGTATGAAAAGAAAAATGGAGAAATAAGGATTTGTGTTGATTTCAGAAATTTAAATCAGAGTAATCTGAAAGAGAATTGTGGCCTCCTTGTCATGGACCACATTTTGCAGACTGTGGCGAGCTCAGAAATGGTATCTATGTTAGACGGGTTTTCTAGCTACAATCAGATCAAGGTGACTATTCAAGATCAATATAAAACATCCTTTACCACACCATTGCGTACATAATCTTATAATTGTATGCCCTTCGGGTTGGTTAATTCGGTTGATACATTTCAAGGAGCCATGAATTCTTCCTTCAGAATCTGATCAATAGGGTAATTTTGATTTATCTAGATGATTTAATAGTCTTTTCAAAAAGGTGTAGAAACCACCTGAAATATTTGGGAACAGTTCTGCAGAGATGTAGGGAACACGCCATCTCATTAAACCCTAAAAAATCCATTTTTGGGGTTACAAAAGGGAATTTTTTAGGTCACATTGTGTCAAAGGAGGGGATCAAGATTAATCCTAAATGAGTAAAGGCCATTCAGTAGCCTTTCCCTCAAATAGGACTAGTGTCAACTCTTTTTTTGGGCAAATCAATTTTCTCTGAAGGTTCATACCTGATTTTGTTGAAACAACCAAACACATGGTTAATCTTCTAAGTGAGAAAAATAATTTCAAGTGGGGTACAAAAGATATTAAGGCATTTGAAGATGTCAATAAATCCATATCATCCATTCCCACTTTGATAAATCTAGACTACAAAAAGGACTTCATTGTCTATTTCTATGCCTCAGAGCACACATTGTCTGGAATGCTATTGCAAAAAAATGATAAAGTGGAGGAAATACCAATCAATTTCATGAGAAATCCTCTAAAAAAACATGATTTAAATTACCCTATGGTAGAGAAACATGCCTATGGGGTAGTAAATCCAGTAAAATACTCCAGATACTACATCCTGCATTCTCACTCTATTGGGTATGTTCCCACTTTTGTTGTCAAGGATGTCCTCACTCAGTAAGAAATAGGGATGAACAACCGAGCTACTTGGATTGGAAAAATTTAGGAATTTGATTTGGACATCTTTCCCACCAAGTTAGAGCAGGGACAGGGTTTATGAAAATTGATGATTGAGAAAGTACTCAAGGATGAAGGTCCCCTGGATCTTTTTGTTAGTCTGGAAGATGCATGGTTTTTAGATGTAATATTCTATCTGACATACAGAGATTGCCCAGCGCATTTAAGTCCTAAGGAGAAGAGGAATCTTAGGCTCAAGGCTGAAAAATATATTATTGTTGATGAAATTCTCTACAAAAATGGGCTAGATGGGGTGTTTCTCAAATGTGTTGATAAAGAGGAACACGAAAAGTTTCTTTCAAAGTTTCACAATGAGGCATGCGATGACCATTTTTATTCTATGGTGACTACTTTCAAAATGATTAGGAGCTACTACTACTATCCTAAAATTTTTGGGGATGCCAATAAATGGGAAGAAAACTGTGATAAGTGTAAGTTATACAATGGCATGCCATAGCTAACGGCTCTTCCCTTGAGACTTGTCATTGTTGAAGAACCTTTTAAGAAGTGGGGGTTAGATTTTGTTGGCCCAATTAATCCACCATCTAGTACCAACCACACACATATCTTGACCACCACAGATTACTTCACCAAATGGGTTGAAGTGGTCCTTGTCAAGAAAACCAAGTTAGAGGTGGTATGTGAATTCCTCAAAAACTTTATATTGGTCAAGTTTGGAACTCCTCAAAATTTAGTTGTAGACAATGCTACTAATTTCTCCTCTTAGAAATGAAAATTGTTTTTCTATGATCATGGCATTTACTTGTCACATGCATCTGACTATTACCCCCAAGGGAATGGTCAGACAGAATCAAGTAACAAAAATTTGATAAAGATTATGAGGAAATTAGTGAATGACAATGCCAGAGATTGGCATAAGAGGATATTTGAAGCTCTATGGGATGATTGCACTTCTCCTAAAAGGGAAATTAGAATTTCACCATTTGAGTTAGTATATGGTACCGAAGCACAACTTTCATTGCCTCTAGATTTGGCCGTTGCAAAGCTATAGAAGATGATTGGAGATCAAATTTTTTAGGACGTGTTGGAGAAAAGAATCATGTACCTCAACAATATTTAGGAAGAAAGAGAAGATATGGTGAGTTGTATAGCACTTCAATAGGCCCGAGGCAAGAAATATTTTGATCAAAAAGCCACACCCTGGAATTTTATGAAAGGATATCAGGTATTACTATGGGATAAAAGAAGAGAACCTAAGGGTGCCAAGGAAAATTTGAATCATTATGGAAAGGCCCCTTCTACTGGAAATGAGATAAGTAACTGGGAGGGGAGGGGTGATGCAATAAATTCAAAACAAAACCTTTGTCCCTTAGATGTCTTAAATACTTTAACTCTATTACTCTGTTAATTAAGATATTATTCTATAACTTGGGTGTCAAAGAAATCTTTATAATATCCAATGAAATTATACTTTAGAGATTAAGTGCAGAAACATAAACCAAAAAACAAATAACATATACATAGGTGACACCAAGATTTAACGTGGAAACCCAATATGGGAAAAACCACCAATGTAACTAGTTACTATTTTTCACTCTTCTAAAGTGAGCCCTGTTAGGAGCTAACCCTATTAAAGGTTACAATAACACACTATTAGGTGTGACCTGGTTAAAGGATTTAATCACCCTGTGAGGAGTGGCCTTGTGAGAGGTATTCAACACTTCAATATATAAATGCTACCTTGTGAGAGGATTTACAAAAGACTGTTAAGTCTACTTTGTTAAGAGATCTTAGATCACTTCTATAATTGTTAGAAAGTAACAATGAATTAACCTATATGTGTAAGCAACTGTCTTTGCTGATTCAGATCTCTATTTTTATTATAACAGGATCCTTGCTGATCAGATGTTCTATTGTAGCTCCAAGTGATCTATACTCAATCAAATTCCTGTCTGATTTCACCTTCACTCTTTATATCACACAATTCAACACTTCTTCTTTCTCTATCTCTTTTCCCTTCTTCTTACACACATTCAATCCAAACTTGACCTTTTATTTATATGGTAAGCCCTATCAAGTCGGCTTGAATATACTTCTAATAATAAATCACAATTCAGTCGACCTCATATAACCAATTAATTATAGAATATAAATCACTGATAGTCAGCTACCATTGAATGCCCGACCAAGACTGAAATGCCTGAGTGACTCGGTCAAAACTGAACTTCTTTCAATGCCTGACTAAACTCGATCAACACTAAATAACTCAATCTATTCACCAACTATGCTTAGTCTGAATGTAGACATTTGTGTAACATCACTATATAGGTCTAAATACATGTGTAACATCAATGACAATACATAATTGAATAATTGTCTTCAACAATCTCCCTCTTTGGCATTGATGGAAACACAACATGTCATAATACAAAGAATTGTAGAGCAACATAAAATTTTATTAATGTCTTTAGCTTCATTCTGATTCTCATCCAAAAAACTCCCTCTGACATCAAAATCTCCCTCTTACTGTATTATAGAAAAAATATTCCTCTTTTATCTTGTTCCTATGTATTATATAAAACTCTCCCTCTTTGACAATAGATGCCAAAGAAACCATCTCCACAAATATCAACAGTCAGTACTATTCCACTTTGTAATTGTAATGTACCTGAATGTACAAATTCATCTGCAATGTGCTCTGATGTACTTGCATCAACTAATAGATCTTCATTGTCACTCGGGTTGATGCATAACTAAAATGTATTTTAGTGTGCTTCAGTTAGGGGAAGAACCCCTATCTTTCCTCTAAGATACATGAATGTATCCTTAGGTAAAGGTTTGATGAAGATGTCTGCAACTTGTTCTTTGGTATTCACATATTCCAACCTTACTTCTTTATTTTATACCAATTCCATCAAAAAATGATACTTTATTGCTATATTATTGGTTATGGTGTGCATCACATGATTCTTTGAAATTTTAATGGCACTGGTATTGTCACAGTAGATAATAACTGACTCTTTTACTTCTTCCTTCATTCCTGACAACAACTGCTTGATCCATACGATGTTTGAACAGTTCACTGCTACAACAACATATTTTGCCTCTACTCTAGACTGAGAGATATAGTTTTGTTTCTTGCTAGCCTATGATACTAACCTCTTTCCAAGAAAGAAATCTCCATGACTGGCTCTTTTTAGTACCCTTCAGATATCTCAGAATTCTTTTGATTGCCATTAGGTGATTATCTCTGGGATTAGCTGGAAATCTTGAAACAATACCAACTACCAATGCAATATCAAGTCTAGTGTGAACAACATATTGCAAATTTTTCAATCAGGGATTTGTAGTTGGTCTGATCTGCCTCCTTTGAATCATCATCTTTAGACAATAGTTGTCCAGTACCCATGGGTGTTCCAACAGGTTTGGAATCTTCCATACCAAATTTCTTAAGTATCTCCATGATATATTTTGATTGAGTAATGTAGATACCATCCTTCATTTTATGTACTTGTAATCCAAAAAAGAATTTGATCTCACCAAACATAGACATCTCAAATTATTTACTCATAGCTACAGAGAATTCTTTGCATAGGTCATCATAACCAGTGAATAATATGTCATCAAAAAATATCTCTGCTAATAGTATTTTGTTATGTGGTCCTTCTTTGATGTACATGATACTGTTATCATTGGTTCTCTGAAATCCAATACTTATTAGATAGCTATGTAGTCTTTCATACTAGGCTTTGGGTGCTTGCTTCAGTCCATATAGTGCTTTGTGCAACTTTCAAACCATATTCCTTCTGCCAGTATCAACAAATCCTTTAGGTTGTTCAATGTAGACTTCTTCTAGGATTCCATTTAGAAATGCAAATTTCACATCCATTTGACATACTTTGTATCCTTTATGTGCAACATATGCCAGAAGAGTTCTGAATCCTTCAAGTCTTGCAACAGGATCAAAAGTTTCTCCATAGTCAATACCCTCTTCTTGAGCATATCCTTTACAAACTAGTCTGGCCTTGTTTCTAGAAACTTTACCATTTTCATTCATCTTATTTATAAAAACGCACTTGATTCCAATCACATTCTTGTCCTTTGGCCTAGGCACAAGAGACCAAGTCTTGTTCTTCTCAATCTTCTCAATTTCTTCATTCATTTCTTCTATCCAACTTTCATCATGCAATGCATCTTTAACAGTTCTAGGTTCAAATTCACTTAGTAAGCATGTACCTTTGAGTTTCTTCCTTTTCATTACACATTCTGTATAATCTCCAATTATCTGCTCACGTGCATGATTCCTTTTAACATATCTTGAAAGTACTACATCTTTTATTCTAGATTATGGACTTGATCCACTAGGTATGTCATTCTCAAACATTCTCTCATGTTCCTCTGTCTGATGCTTGGGTTCCACTGTCTATGACTCGAGTCCCTCTATCTATGACTCAAGTTCCTTTGTCTTTGACTCGTTTCCCTCTTCTTGTGACTCAATTCCCTCTGTCTGTAACTCAATTTCTTCTACCAGCAGCTCAAGTTGCACAGTTTGCAACCTGGGTTGCACAGTTTGTGCTAGTATATTTAGTGGTCGATAGTTTTTCTGTCCCATCACTATTTCTTGAGTCATAGGTATAATATCAAGTTCATAATACACAAAGTTCCTATGGTCTTCAGGCACTTTACTTCTCTTCTCTTCACATTTTTTTGCAAACTCATCAATCTTGACATGTACACTTTCTATGACTTTATGAGTAGCAATATTTAGACATTTGTACGCTTTTCTTTTACATGAGTAACCTAGGAATATTCCTTCATCACTTTTTGCATCTAGTTTTCAATTTCTTGCTTCCTTAAAGATGTAGCATCTACTTCCAAATACTTTGAAATAATGAACATTAGGTTTATAGCCATACCATAATTCAAAAGGTGTCATGTTACTACCTTTCTTTAGTTGAAATCGATTTAGGGTGAACACTGTAGTGTTGATGGCCTCCTTCCAGTATTTTGTAGCAACATTCTTTTCAATCATTAGAGTTCTAGCACAATCCATGATGAATCTATTTCATCTCTCTGTTATTCCATTTTGTTGTGGTGTACCAGGGGAAAATACTTTTCTTTTGATTCCTCTCTCATTATAGAATTCATTGAACTCATTAGAAATGAATTCTCCTCCTCTGTTAGATCTTAGGCATTTTAGTTTCTTTCTTGTTTCCTTTTCTACTCTTGTAAGATACCACTTGAATTTATGAAAAGATTCTAATTTTTCTCTAAGAAACATGACAGTCATCATTTTGGAGTGATCATCAACAAATAGAATAAAATATTTCTCTCCAGTATAGCTTGTTGTTCCAATTGATCCACATAGATCATTATGTACCAATTCCAAGACTTCATCTGTATTGTAATTCTTTCTTTTGAAACTAGTCTTCCTCATCTTTCTGATTTGAAATTTTTAGCATATTGCTAACTCATGTTCTTTGAAATAGGGATACCTCTGACTCTCTTGTTCTTTCTTATTTTTACCAGATTATCAAATTTTACATGACACAACCTTTTATGCCATAACCAACTTTCTTCTACTTGTGTAATAAAGTATGAACCTTCAGTGAGATAAATATAGAATATATTACCTTTTGTTTGTCTGTGAATTCTGACTAGGTTCCCTTTACCATCTAGGAGCTTGGCCTTACCATTCATGAATTCTACCTTGAAGTCAATGTTGTTCAGCTATGCTACACTGATTATATTTATCCTCAATGCTTCAATCCAATAAGCATTATCACATTTGATTCCTTTTGTCAAAATAATACAACATTTTCATCTTATAGCACAAGGTTCATCATTCCCAATACTGACACTCCCACCATCATAGTGTTCAAGATGTTCAAACTTTGTCTTATCACCAGTCATGCGATCAGAACAACCACTATCAATTATCCATGTGTCATTTTTATTGATGTGTGAGAAAAGTGTTGTCTTTTAATCTTCTTCATCTGACTCATCCTTAATAACAATATAAACCATTTATTCTTCTTCATCACTGTCAGAATCTTTAGCAATATAACAAGACTTCTTACCTTTATCCTTGTAGCTTTTGTAGTTCTTGAAATCTTTCTTTCCCTTGAATTTGTTGAACTTTTTCTAATCTTTGTCTTCTTTGTTCGGACACTTTGCAGCAATGTGACCAACCTCATTGCATGAGAAATAAATCAATGGTATCTTTCCTCTGTATTTTCCTTTTGCATCTTGTCTTGAAAGTAGTGCTTCAATGATGTCAATATCTTCATCATCACTATCACTTTCAATCTACTTCCCTTTTGATTATCTATCCTTCTTACCAAGGTTCAGTTTCTCTTTGAATGTAGACTCAAGATTGCTAGATCTAGGAGAGTAATTTTCAAAGTTGTCCTGCTCAAAAGTTATAAGCCTTCCCACTAATGTATCCAGAGTTATATCTTTATTGCACCTCATCTCTTGAATAGCTGAAAATATAATAGCATATATAGGAAGTAAAGTTCTTAGTACCTTGATGACCACTGTTGTATCTTCAATTACTCCACCTATAGCTCTGATGACACTCACAATCTTCTTGATTCTGTGACTGTATCTTGTAATGTCTTCTCCTTCTTTCATTTTTATTTGGTCAAATTGTCCTCTTAGACTTTCTTCTTTGGCTCTCTTTACATTTGCATCTCCTCCATGAAAGTTCTATAATTTCTTCCACATATCATAGGTTGTAGGGCAGTCCTTAACTTCATCAAATTCTGAATAGCTGAGTGAAGAAGCTATGTCAATCATCATTATGTTGTGATGTTTCTGTTCCATCATCTATACCACAGTCATAGTCCCTATTGGTTCCACATATTTTCTCTCCAAAAATTGTAGACCAGCATCTATGATAGTAGATAGATGTAGCTTCATCAATTCCTTCCATGCTAAGAAATTGTCTTTGTTTAGCTTAGGGATCTCCCTTCTATAAGACATCTCTAATCTTTAGCTTAGGCCTTGAAACCTTCTTTGAAAGAATTTGAAGCTCTGATACTAATTGTTGGAAATGAGATAAGTAGCTGAGAGGGGAGGGGTGAATCAGTTACTTCAAAACAAATCCTTTGTCCCTTAGATGTCTTAAATAATTTAACATTGTTACTCAGTTAATTAAGATATTCTTGTGTAACTTGGGTGTTAGAGAAATCTTTATAATATCCAATGTAATTATACTTTATAGATTAAGTGCAGAAACATAAATCATAAAACAAATAACATATACATAGGTGACACCAAGACTTAAAGTGGAAACCCAATATGGGAAAAACTAGCAATGTAAATAATTACTGGTTTTGACTCTTCTGAAGTGAGCCCTGTTAGGATCCAACCCTATTAAAGGTTACATTAACACACTATTAGGTGTGACCTGGTTAAAGGATTTAATCACCTTGTGAGGAGTGGCCTTGTTAGAGGTCTTCAACACTTCAATATAGAAATGCTACCTTGTAAGAGGATTTACAAAATACTGTTAGGTCTACTCTGTTAAGAGATTTTAGATCACTGCTACAATTATTAGAAAGTAACAATGAATTGACCTGTATGTGTAAGCAACTGATTTTGCTGATTCAGGTCTTTGTTCTGATTATAACTAGTTCCTTGTTGATCAGATGTTCTATTGCAGCTCCGAGTGATCTATACTCAATCAAAATCCTGTCTGATTTCACCTTCACTCTTCATATCATAGAATTCAACACTTCTACTTTCTCTATCTCTTTTCCCTTCTTCTTACACACATTCAGTCCAAACTTTACCTTTTATTTATATGGTAAGCCCTATCAAGTCGGCTAGAATACACTTCTAATAATAAATCACAATTCAGTTGGCCTCATATAATCTATTAATTATAAAATATAAATAACTGATAGTTGGCTGCCACTGAATGCCCAACCAAGACTGAAATGCCCGAGTGACTTGATCAAAACTAAACTTCCTTCAATGCCCAACTGAACTCGGTCAACACTAAATAACTCATTCTATTCACCAACTATGCTCAGTCTGAATGTAGACATTTGTGTAACATCACTATATAAGGGTAAATACATGTGTAACATCAATGACGATACACAATTGAATAATTGTCTTCAAAAATCTTCCTCTTTGGCATTGATTGAAATGCAACATGTCATAATGCAAAGAATTGTAGAGCAACATAAAATTTTATTAATGTCTTTAGCTTCATTCTGATTCTCATCTAGAAAACTCCCTCTGACATCACAATTTCCCTCTTATTGTATTATAGAAAAATTCTTCCTCTTTTATCTTGTTCTTATGTATTATAGAAAACTCTCCCTCTTTGACAATAAATGCCCAAGACACCATTTCCACAAATATCAATAGTTGGTACTATTCCACTTTGTAATTTTAATGTACCTAAATGTACAAATTCATCTGCAATGTGCTCTAATGTACCTTCATCAACTGATAGATCTTCACTGTCGCTCAGGTTGATGCATCACTAAACTATATTTTAGTGTGCTTCAGTTAGGGGAAGCACCCCTAGCTTTCCTCTAAGATACAAGAATGCATCCTTAGGTAAAGGTTTGGTGAATATGTCTGCAACTTGTTCTTTGGTATTCACATATTCCAACCTTACTTCTTTATTTTGTACCAATTCCCTCAAAAAATGGTATTATTGCTATATGCTTGGTTTTGGTGTGCATCACAGGATTCTTTGAAATTTTAATGGCACTGGTGTTGTCACAGTAGATAATAAGTGGCTCTTCCTTCATTCCCGACAACAACTACTTGATATATATCATGTTTGAATAGTTCACTGCTGCAGTAACATATTTTGCCTCTGTTGTAGACTGGGAGATACAATTCTATTTCTTGCTAGTTCATGATACTAACCTCTTTCCATTAAAGAAAGATCCACCACTGGTGCTTTTCCTGTCATCGACACTTCCATCCCAATCAGCAGTAGTGAATGCCTTTAAATCAAAGTTTCCACCTTTGTTATACCATAAACCATAATCTTCCGTACCCTTCAGATATCTCAGAATTCTTTTGATTGTCATTAGGTGATTATCTCTGGGATTAGCTGTAAATATTGAAACAATACCAACTGCCAATGCAATATCAGGTCTAGTGTGAACAACATATTGCAATTTTCCAATCATGGATCTGTAGTTGGTCTGATCTACCTCCTTTCAACCATCATCTTTAGACAATTTCTGTCCAGTACACATGGGTGTTCCAACAGGTTTAGAATCTTCCATACCAAATTTCTTAAGTATCTCCTTGATATATTTTGATTGAGTAATTTAGATACCATCCTTCATTTAATTTACTTGTAATCCAACAAAGAATTTGATCTCACCAAACATAGACATCTCAGATTCTTTACTCATAGCTACAGAGAATGCTTTGCATAGGTCATCATAACCAGTGAATAATATGTCATCAACAAATATCTCTGCTAATAATATTTTGTTTTTTGGTCCTTCTTTGATGTATAGGATACTGTTATCATTGGTCTTTGAAATCCAATACTTATTAGATAGCTATGCAGTCTTTCATACCAGTCTCTGGGAGCTTGCTTCAGTCCATACAGTTCTTTATGCAGCTTGCAAACCATATTCCTTCTTCTCGGATCAACAAATCCTTCAAGTTGTTCAATGTAGACTTCTTCTTCTAGGATTCCATTTAGAAATGAAAATTTCACATCCATTTGATATACTCTGTATTCTTTATGTGCAACATATGCCAGAAGAGTTCAGACTCCTTCAAGTCTTGCAAGAGGAGCAAAAGTTTATCAATAGTCAATACCCTCTTCTTGAGCATATCGTTTACAAACTAGTCTGGCCTTGTTTCTAGAAAATTTACCATTTTCATTCATCTTATTTCTAAAAACCCACTTGGTTGCAATCACATTCTTGTCCTTTGGCCTAGGCACAAGAGTCCAAGTCTTGTTCTTCTCAATCTTCTCAATTAATTTATTCATTGCTTCTATCCAACTTTCATCATTCAATGCATCTTTAATAGTTCTAGGTTCAAATTCACTTAGTAAGCATGTACCTTTGAGTTTCTTCCTTTTCATTACACCTTTTATTTGATCTCTAATTATCTTCTCAAGTGCATGATGCCTTTTAACATATCTTTAAAGTACTGGATCTTTAATTCTAGATTCTAGATTTGATCCACTAGGTCTATCATTCTCAAACAATCTTTCCTGTTCGTCTGTCTGATACTCAGGTTCCACTATCTGTGACTCTGGTCCCTCTATCTGTGACTTGATTTCCTCTATCTATGACTCGTTTCCCTCTACTTATGACTCAGTTCCCTCTGTCTATGACTCAGTTTCTTCTACCAGCATCTTAGGTTGCATAGTTTGCAACTTGGGTTGCACAGTTTGTGCTAGTATATTTAGTAGTTGATAGTTCTATTGTCCCATCACCATTTCTCAAGTCATAGGTATAGTATCAGGTTCATAATACACAAAGTTCTTGTAGTCTTCGGGCTCTTTACTACTCTTCTCTTCACATTTTTCTACAAAATCATCAATCTTTACATGTACACTTTCTATGACTTTATGAGTAGTAAGATTCAGACATCTGTATGCTTTTATTTTACATGAGTAACCTAGGAATATTCCTTCATCACTTTTTGCATCTAGTTTTCCATTTCTTTCTTCCTTCAAGATGTAGCATCTACTTCCAAATACTTTGAAATAATGAACATTAGGTTTATAGCCATACCATAATTCAAAAGGTGTCCTATTACTACCTTTCTTCAGTTGAACTTGGTTCAGGGTAAATATAGTAGTGATGATGGCCCCCTTCCAGTGTTTTGCAGCAACATTATTTTCAATCATTAGAGTTCTGGCACAATCCATGATGTATCTGTTTCATCTCTTTGCTATTCCATTTTGTTGTGGTGTACCAGGGGCAGATACTTGTCTTTTGATTCCTCTCATTACATAATTTATTGAACTCATTACAAATGAATTCTCCTCCTCTGTCATATCTTAGGTATTTTAGTTTCTTTCCTGTTTGCTTTTCTACTCTTGTAAGATACCACTTGAATTTATGAAAAGCGTCTGATTTTTCTTTGAGAAACATGACAGTCATCATTCTAGAATGATCATCAACAAATAGAACAAAATACTTCTCTCCAGTATAGCTTGTTGTTCCAATTGGTCCACATAGATCAGTATGTACCAATTCCAAGACTTCATCAGTATTGTAATTCTTTCTTTTTAATCTACTCTTTCTCATCTTTCTGATTTGAGATTGTTTGCATATTGCTAACTTGGGTTTCTTTAAAATAGGGATAACTCTGACTCTCTTGTTCTTTCTTATGTTTACTAGATTATCAAATTTCAAATGATAGAACCTCTTATGCCATAACCAACTTTCTTGAAACTTGTGTATTAAAGCATGAACCTTCAGTGAGATCAAGATAAAATAGATTACCTTTTGTTTGTCTGCTAGTTCCGACTAGGTTCCCTTTACCATCCAGGAGCTTGGCCTTACCATTCATGAATTCTACATTGAATCCAATGTTGTTAAGTTGTGCTACATTGAGTATATTTCTCCTCAATCCTTCAACCCAATAAGCATTATCATATTTGATTCCTTTTGTTAGAAAATGCAACCTTTCCTCTTATAGGGAAAGGTTCATCATTCCCAAAACTGACACTCCCACCATCATAGTGTTCAAGATGCTCAAACTTTGTCTTATCACCAGTCATGTGATTAGAACAACCACTATCAATTATCCATGTGTCATTTTTATTGATGTGTGAGAAAAGTGTTGTCTTTTAATCTTCTTCATCTGACTCATCCTTAACAACAATATAAACCATTTCTTCTTCATCATCACTATCAAAATCTTTAGCAATATAACACGACTTCCTACCTTTATCCTTGTAGCTTTTGTAGTTATTGAAATCTTTCTTGTCCTTGAATTTTTTCAAATTTTTCTCATCTTTGTCTTCTTTGTTCGGACACTTTCCAACAATGTGACCAACCTCATTGCATGAGAAACAAATCAATGGTATCTTTCCTCTATATTTTCCTTTTGCATCTCTTCTTGCAAGTAGTGCTTCAATGATGTCAAGATCTTCATATTCAGATTCATCATCACTGTCACTTTCAATCTTCTTCCCTTTTGAGTATCTATCCTTCTTACCAAGGTTTAGTTTCACTTTGAATGTAGACTCAAGATTGCTAGAGCTAGGAGAGTAATTGTCAAAGTTGTCTAGCTCAAAATTTGTAAGCCTTCCCACTAATGTATCCAAAGTTATATCTTTATTGCACCCCATCTCTTGAATATATGAAACACTAATAGCATAGATAGGAGGTAAAGTTCTTAGTACCTTTCTGACCATTGTTGTATCTTCAATTACTCCACCTGCAACTATGATGACACTCACAATCTTCTTGATCCTGCCACTGTATCCTATAATGTCTTCTCCTTATTTCATTTTTATCTGGTCAAATTGTCCTCTTAGACTTTCTACTTTGTCTCTCTTTACATTTTCATCTCCTCCATGAATGTCCTGTAATTTATTCCACATATCATAGGCTGTAGGGAAATCCTTAACTTCATCAAATTCTAAGTAGCTGAGTGAAGAAGCTATGTCAATCATCATTATGTTGTGATTCTTCCATTCCATAATCTATTCCACAGTCATAGTCCCTGTTGGTTCCACATATTTTCCCTCCAAAAATTACAGACCAACATCTCTGATAGTAGATAAATCTAGCTTCATCAGCTCCTTCCATGCTAGGAAATTGTCTTTGTTTAGCTTAAGGATCTCCCTTCTGTAAGACATCTCTGATCTTTAGCTTAGGCGTTGAAAACTTATTTGAAAGCACTTGAATCTCTGATACTAATTGTTGGAAATGAGATAAGTAACTGAGAGGGGAGAGGTGAATCAGTTACTTCAAGACAAATCCTTTGTCTCTTAGATGTCTTAAATACTTTAACACTGTTACTTGGTTAATTAAGATATTCTTCAGTAACTTGAGTGTCAAAGAAATATTTATTAAATGCAATGCAATTATACTTTAGAGATTAAGTGCAGAAACATAAAGCATAAAACAAATAACATATACATAGGTTACACCAAGATTTAACATGGAAACCCAATATGGGAAAAACCACCAATGTAACTATTTACTATTTTTCACTCTTCTGAAGTGAGCCCTGTTAGGAGCCAACCCTGTTAAAGGTTACAATAACACATTGTTAGCTGTGACCTAGTTAAAGGATTTAATCACCCTGTGAGGAGTGGCCTTGTTAGAGGTCTTCAACACTTCAATATAGAAATTCTACCTTGTGAGAGGATTTACAAAAGACTGTTAAGTCTACTATGTTAAGAGATTTTAGATCACTGCTACAATTGTTAGAAAGTAACAATGAATTGACCTGTATGTGTAAGCAACTATCTTTTCTGATTCAGATCTATATTCTGATTATAACTAGATCCTTGCTGATCAAATGTTCTAATGCAGCTCCGAGTGATCTCTACTCAATCAGAATCCTGTCTGATTTCACCTTCACTCTTCATATCACAAAATTCCACACTTCTTCTTTCTCTATCTCTTTTCCCTTATTCTTACACACATTCAATCCAAAATTTACCTTTTATTTATGTGGTAAGCCTTGTCAAGTTGTCTTGAATATACTTCTAATAATAAATCACAATTCAGTCAGCCTCATATAACCAATTAATTATAGAATATAAATCACTGATAGTCGGCTGACACTGAATTCCCGACCAAGACTGAAATGCCCGAGTGACTCAGTCAACACTGAACTTCCTTCAATGCCCGAATGAACTCAGTCAACACTAAATAACTCATTCTATTCACCAACTATGCCCAGTCTGAATGTAGACATTTGTGTAACATCACTATATAGGTGTAAATACATGTGTAACATCAATGACAATACACAATTGAATAATTGTCTTCAACACCTTCATCATAAGCGAGGCATTAGGAAGAAAATATTTCAAGATGGAACACCATTATGGTAGTTCCCTGCCCTTGACCTTTAACGGTCAAGATTTGAAGCTGCATCAACTATAGGCAGTTTGATCCATCTTTTTTGTACATATCTTTTTTTGTCTGTTACTCTTTTTCCTTTCATTTCCTTCAAATTTTCCTTTCCTTTTGTCTTTTTGTTTTCTGTTTTTCATCCTTTTTGTTTTTACTATTTGGTATGTGAAACCAAAGCCTTAAATTTTATCCTTCATCCTCAAGATTCCTCATCCCCAGATGAATCCATTGTTACCTCTTATTTTTTCTTGTTATTCATCGACTCATTCCTCTCAAAAATCACCCTATAATATTTTTCAAAGAATATTATCACCATGGTTTTTTCCCATGTTTTTGCATGTCCCTCTTATTGATTGAAATTTAATCTTGAACTAGCCTAGTTCAAGGTTCAATAAAAACCCGCTATATGTTTTTATTTCCTTTTTTGTTTTCACGTAAATTAAGTGGCATGTTTTGCAAAACTTGTCTTTTCGTTGAACTTCAAATCATGAACTAGCCTAGCTCAAGGTTCAAGTTTCAACTGCACATTTCATCTTGCATTATGTTTTGGCGATCATTAATTTTCTTTTTTGTCACTCATGTTATCTTTTTAAACATGCCAAGGGGTAGTCGTGTCTTGTCTCAAATTGAACTCAACTTTTGAATTTGCTTAGTTCGAAGTTCAAAGTTCAATGGATGATCTCAAAACAAGAGAAGGAAAAGGTGGTGAGGGTTAGGAAAAGAATGTGGCATTCATGCATGACATAGATATAATCATCATGAGAAGTGACATTTAAGTGTCATTTCACTCATGATAAAGTATGACAATTAATGTGGAGATCAAGTAGACCTCTTGTCATCATTAATTAAAATATTTTGTCGATATTTCATCATTAGTTGTAAATCTCCTATGATCTTGTGAAGAATTGGTAAATAAATGGGTGACACTTTGCTCTTTTTTATTATAGTGAAAACTTTTCTAACGGAGGCAGAAGTAACAGAGCAGCCGAGGTATCATCTTCTCTCTCAAATCTTAGGTAAATTGCATGAATTAACATGTTAGTTGTCTTCTCCTGGTGCTCCTGATTCAAATTGAAGTTGTTTGTGATTTTGAAGTTAAAAAAGACCCTGTAGAACTTCTGCATTCTCTGTTCTTCTTTCTTTGTATTGTTGTCTTGACATACCATGAAGCCTCCCCTCCCAACTTTTAGTCATACTTATTTCCTAATTAGCTCTTTGTCAGAGTGTGATGACACATCAATACGGTCAGGAGCATTGGAAGAAATTATGAACAAATTTAAAAATCCCATCATAGGTTCCATGATAGAAAAAGTAGTCTGAAGTGGGTTGGCAAAAGCTACTGCATTTCCAATAGCGACTCCATGCCCTGAGCTAGTAGTAGAATGTGCCAAACGTTATAGTAGGGAGGATAAATGTATCAAAAAGATAGATGGGAGCCCATTAGTCTTCATAAATAGGGATGTTATATTAATGGAAATGGGTATTCCTAAGAAATATCTTGTACGCCTCTCTTCATGATTCATGGTTCCCAAGATTTTCAAAGGCAGGGGTTAGTAGCACCATTTTGCAATGATATAAACCAAATACACAAAGCTACCAATAACGAATAACTTGAAACGTAACCAATAAAATGTACAAAAAAAGAAAGGAAAACAAATGAATGCAAACCCCAAAGTGCTTGAAGCTTCTATTCTCTCGCTCTACTCCTTCCAAAATGTTGTTTTTGATGCTCAGTATTGGTGTGGGAAGCGTCTATGACTTGCGAAGCATCAAGAATTTGCTAATTGAAATGGGTGTGTGATCGCAAGAGGGCTTAAATGATAGAATTAAACTGACAGAGTAATGACACACGAGAGCTTGAAATCCTGGATCCTTCAAATGGTTATGAAGGGTTTATTATCTAGGAATTGAGGATGAAATAAACGGTTGAGATCAATCCCAGAGATAGGGAGATGAACGGTTGAGATCAAAGGGAACTGGAGAAGCCATCAGTAAACTCCACCTCTTCAATTGGTAAAGAGGAGATAGAGTTTGGTTGATTGAAGAGCTAATTGTGAGTTACCTTTTAGAACTGAAGAGGTGGGTGGAGTTACCCATGTGAATTGGAGAGATGGGTGGAGTAACCCATGTGATCTCATTGGAGTTATCTCTTTGAAGATAAATGAATATTTAATTCATTTATTTAATTAATGTTTTCAACATGTGAGATAATTGAATTATTTTTTATTTAGAATTGCTTTATTTGATGAATTTAAATTAATTTAATTGGAATAATTTAATTAGCAAGTTTAAATATTTCAATTTAAACTATAGGAAATTGAATTGAATTAATTAATTAATGGTTATTAATCAATTAAGGTTAATTAATTAAATAAAATTAATTATTTAATTAATTTTGGGAACTTGATTAGATGACTTTGGGAATGAATTTGGAGGAAAATAGATGATTAATTAATGATTAAAAAACCATTAATTAATAGATGAAGATTAGTGTTTTTAATGTCAAGTCGCAAGTCTGTCCATTTGAGGGTGTCTACATTAGCCACTCTTTGATACAATGTGACTTGTCACAGCGTGTCAAAGATTCTTTGATTTTGATCTTGCCCCAGCTTGCCCCTACGATAGTAGTGTATTTATGCCCCCTCAATAGATTTGAGAAAAAATTTGCGTCATGAGCGTTAATTTGTTGAAACTACAATTTCTGAATCTGGGTAGCTGACTGATTTGAAAAATGTGTTATATTGCCTCTGATATTGACTATCCAAGTTTCCAGGCACTGGGAAGAAAATTCAGACATCCTGGAGAAATTAGGGTTTTTGGAATTCCCTATAAGTAGCCAATTTTTCCCTTCATTTGTCACATTGCCTCCTTGGAGCTCTCTGAATCTTGGTGAGTTTGTCCTTAGCTTTCTCTATTTTTCCTCCTATTTTTGTGCGATGGCGGGCTTACCTAGAGTCACAAACATTTTGGACCGAGTATGGACGTATTAGAGGCCAGCTGGCGCTAGACATCTAGTGAATAATCTCTCTTTGCGTGTCATTAATGGCTGTATTTATTGCTTTGAAAATTTTATGTTTTCTGACCTTTTGCATAAGTTGTCGCAATCGTCTGCAGTTTTGCCGCAATTGTGGTTTAAATGCCACAATTGCTGGTTGAAAGCTACAATTGATAAGAGGGCCATAATTGTCAGCTTTGCATGCCACAATTTCCTGTTGTTTTCTGCATTTTCCTTTGGTGTTTCGCAATCGCATAAAAGTACCGCACTTGTAGGGTTTATTGCCGCAATTACCTGTTTTAAATGTTTCCTATATTTGTTTGGTCTCATTTCTTCTTATGTTGATTGCTGACTCTTCTCTCTATGACTGATATTGATATATTTTTGATTTATTTTATGTGTGCAGTTTTTCGAGAGGATTCTGCGCTACCAAGAGTCTAGACTGGCGGGACTTGTATATAGATTCCAACTCTCTGAGGATGAGAGGTCAGTTCTTAGAGAGTTAGGATTATGTTGGATTTGTTACATGCTAGAGATCACGAACAATATGGGTATGATATCAGCTCTTGTAGAGTGATGGCATTCAGAGACATGCACTTTATGGTTACCCACTGGAGAGTGTATTGTGACATTGGAGGATGTTTACCGCATTCTTCGGCTTCTGATCCAGGGTGCACTTATTGAGTATGCCACCCGACCTGGTATTGTTTCCTTGATTGAGTTATCTGGATTGCCCCAGGATCAGCTTGGTTTGTTTGGTGCATATGATATTCCATGGTCCCAATTTGGCTTGGGCCTTGTTAGATTGGCTACCTTATTAGGTAGTTTGATATGTGGCATTTTATGCCCTGATCGATGCCAGCATGGATTCTCTGTTGGATTTGGTTCTATATTGTAGAGTATGGTTTGTGATCATACTGTATATGCATGGGGGCCATGCATGCTATCTCATATGCACTATCATATGTTTTATGTGGCTTAACTTAATGGTAAGTCGCTCGGGTGTGGTACTACCCTTCTCCAAATATGGGTGTGGGAGCACATTGTTGTGTGCCATCCCGTTGGCTCTCCTGATCTTCCTATAGATAGGCCTTATGTCTTCATGTATGATGGAGCCACTATTCAGACCCACATGGGTCATTTTTTGTATTGGCATTAGCAATTAGATATGATGCCTTATTTCATTTGGAGACCATATAGAGAGTGCCCTGTGTGGGATGGAGAGGATATCCATCTTCTTTTTTGCCGTCAGCGGAGATATCTGATTGGTCATGTCACTGACCATGTACATATGATTAATTTTCCCAACACTGATATGGTGTTGCAACAATTAAGGGAGCAGCGGGATATGTTATATATGTATGCCTATTTTTCTCGTAGGTCAAGGGACGCTTTGGTCTGGGGTGGAGTCATATCACTTGATGTTGCGCAGACTAAGTTTGCAGGCTTACTTCTTGTTCCATGGACATGGTGATCTTCCACTATAGATGAAGGTATGTTTATACAATGATTTATTTTTGTATAATTCCCTTTCTTCTCTCTTATTCTATCTTCTTTATGATACTTGTTTCTTTATCGGATGTGGTACTGATTTTTGAATTTGATCTTTTGCAGGCACCACTCCTGAGTATGATGGTCATTGGGCATAGAACCATCCTATTTCACTTACAAATTTCTCTCATCCCATTTCTAGGACTATCATGAGGAGGCACCGATAGGTACGATGAGGTAGGGGTGATCGAGACAGAGGGAGAGATGGAGGCTGAGATAAAGGTAGAGTTAGAGGCCGAGATCGAGGATGGGATGGAGGTAGAGATGGAGGATGGGGGAGGGGAGATGATGGTGGAGATGATCCTAGTCCTATAGGTGCTAGTGGTGGAGTTCGGATGAGGGGTGGGTGGAGTGGTAGTCAGAGAGTTGGATTGAGGGCCATTTTGGAGGATGAGGAGGCAATGGAGGAGGAGGCACCTCAGTTAGTGCGGAGAGTATGTCAGCGTACTGGTGCTGTGTTGGATCTAAGAGAGGAGGATAGGGTGATTGTGGAGGATGTGGATGTGGAGGTTTTAGATATTGATATTGAGGCCTTGGATACCGAGAGCACTGGTTTGAGCTCCTCCACTGGCAATGGTAGTACAGGCAGCCATACTGGTGAGAGTTTTGAGAATGAGGATTCGTGGGTGGTGAGGGGGAGGGGTGATGAGTGATTGGGTGACAGAGCTAAGGAGGGGGACATGTATGTGGCCATGGGAGGGATGGATGTAAATCCTTCTGATCTGGAGAGACTCACACAACAGGTTTCCAAATTACAGGACAAACTTTCCTCCTCTAATGCACGTGCCATTGCTTTGGAGGCTAGGGTTACAGGAGCCGAGGCCAGGACGACTGTGGTGGAGGTTAGAGAGAGACAGTATCGAACAGAAGTCTGATCTTTTATTGATAGTGTACAGGACATCTCACATCGAGATGTGATGGAATGAAACTATATATCTAGGCGTGATGCTCACAGAGAGATTGAGTACTAGAGATGCTACTATGAGGGCACAGTTCCTTCTGATCAGAGGGCTCCCAGCTATACAGCCTCACAGAGATCTAGTAGGGCTCAAAGATCATAGAGATCACATAGTAGTGGTGTTTATGCTCCTATTTCATCGTAGATACCTTCTACTGATATGCCTCCCCCTCGTCCACCTAGCGGCGAGGGTGGGGGTAGCACATGCTGATTTTGTGCCTTTCAACTTTTGTACATGTACCTTTTTTTGTAGTGATGTTCATTTGATATACTCTAAGGCTTACCCATTTTTGTATCTCGACAAACTGATATTTATTGATATATATGTTGATTACCTTCTTTTGTTTAGACTTGCGACCATTCATTGTACTCATATATTTGGATTAGATGAGATGTATCTATTGATTTACTTTCTATGTGTATGGTTTCTACCTAATT
This sequence comes from Thuja plicata, assembly GCA_018584345.1. Lineage (NCBI taxonomy): Eukaryota > Viridiplantae > Streptophyta > Pinopsida > Cupressales > Cupressaceae > Thuja > Thuja plicata. The sequence goes on from MU228094.1 coordinate 3,380,035, forward strand.
ATGTTTAGATGTTAAAATGCTTTATGCAATGCAATTCTATTATGCAGACGCGTAGATGGATGATTTACTTTTCCTATGATACTGGCATGTTTATGTAGGATGGTCGAAATGAAATGCATGTTTATATGAGATGCTTATGAATGCATGTTATTTATGATTTACCATGTATGCAACTTTGATATTTTTTTCATTTTTTTCTGATGCACTTAAATGGAATGAATGCCATCTATTATGCGCAAAAAATTTGAGTAATGCATGTGTTAGTTAGAAGGAAGTTAGTTTTTAGAAGTATGCTCTCTGGGATTGATTTGATAGATATAGAACAATAGAATGGAATTTTTTTTTAATTTTTTGATAGCAACAAATTGATAGAAAGGATGAGTGTCCCAAGTCGCTGCCCATGTTTCCAATATTTTTCATCATTGCATCTTTTTTATAAAATTCCGAAGAGATTCCAATGCATCTAGATCGCATACCATCTACATACCGCCACAACCACTTGATAATCGAAAGGATTAGAGAGATTGAATAGAAAGAGAACTTAGTGCACCCAAATATTGACCATCTAGGTTAAGCTATGTTCCCTATTTGAAAAGAAAGAGAGCCAAAAGCACCCAGATATTGACCATCTGGATACCACTTTACCCTATGAATAAACTAAAAAAAGGAAACCAGGATAGAACTCCTACGCACCCAGAGTCCATCTGGATAACACCATGAGCTCTTGATTCTATAAAGAAAAGACCAAAGAAAACAAGATAGAACTCCTACGCACCCAGAGTCCATCTGGATAACATCGTGAGTTCTTGATTGCAAAAAAAGAAAAGACCAAAGCAAACAAGATAGAAATCCTATGCACCCAGAGTCCATATGGATAACATCATGAGCTCTTGACTACAAAAAAAGAAAAGACCATAGAAACCAAGATAGAACTCCAATGCACCCAGAGTCCATCTGAATAGCACAATGAGCTCTTGATTCCATTTGGTAAATAAACAAGTAGATAAAAGAGAAGGAATGTCCAATTATTTTCTAGGGTTAAGCTCAAATCATGGAACTACGCGGTTGCTAGATAAGTGACAGCGCCTACCGCATTTATCCTAAATCATCATGGCCCTGAAATCAAAGTGAACATTCAACAGACAACAATCAAAGAAAATAAATAATGATCCATCATAGCTACTCTCCTCACTTGTTGGATCCTGAAGTAGCATAAGAACATAACCATGAAATATAGACTGACATCTGATCGACTGACTGACCTAGTCAACATTTTTCGATGATTCCTTGATTCAGTTGGATTCTCTTGATTGGCTTGACTCTTTTGATAGGCTTGATAGGCTTGATTTCTTCAAGTGTGTCTGATTTTTAGCAATAGATGACTCACATAAGACTGAAATGTCTATTTTTTAGTGTATCCATCACTGTATAAGATGATTGATATGATTGATTGATTTTGATCATTTTGGTGGCTAATCAAGATGTGTCTGATGGTCCCAATGCTGATTTGAAAAGATCATGATTGTGACATTTAATAGATTGGCTTGGTCACCAGTTTTCTTGCTGATAGATTTGATAGATTGATAAAGCTGTGTCATATGGGCCCAATGCTGATTTGCAAAGCTCATGATTGTGACTTTGATTGACTGGGCTTGATCACCCTTTTCTCTCTTGATAACCAAGTTCATTTCATTGCTTGGGATTTTGTAATTTTTTTGATTGTTTTTTATGAATATTGATTTTTTAAGGACATTTTGATCTTTTTAGGATTTTGATGTGCCTTCCAATTTTTAGGGATTTTTTCAGGACATTTAGAATCGCCCCCTAGTTTGGTGGCCAGTACCAACCATGGATAAGTTTGGTGCTCAAAGGGGCTTGTGCTTCTGGATATAGCTTGTGTAATTAGTCTTGCATTTGAAGTGTGCTCAAGCTTTTGATCTTGGAGTTCATTGATGGTGAAGCTGGATTTGAACACTTGACACCTGTTTCCCAAGTTTTCACCAAGGTAACTACTCAATAGAGCCTGTTTGCCAGGTTTTCACTGAGAAAGCGATTTTGTTTCTGTTTACTTTTTTGTTTTTTTTTAAATTTTTTTGTCATCAACAAGGCTCTTGATTGCCAGGTTTTCACCAAGGTAACATTTTGTATTTTTTTTTTTTTTTGGTATTTTTTGGATATGTAGATAGGTGCCTTATCCATAGAGACGTCAAGCATAGAACCTCTTGAGGTTCATGTTGTTGATGTATTCAGGGAGATGATCTCCTTCTAGTGTTGCCAGTTGGTATGCCCCACTCTGGGTGGAGCTAACAATGACATATGGTCCTAGCCAGTTAGGCTCAAACTTTCTTGGTTTCACTCTTTCTACTTGGTTCTTTTTATTTTCCATGAGGATAAGGTCTCCTACCTCAAATGTTTGTGGCCTCACCTTCTTGTGATATTTTCTTCTAAGGCGATTATGATAGCCTTGTAAGTGGTTGAATGAATGTTATCTTCTTTCATCTAGTAGTTCTAGTTCACTGAGCCTTTCTACTCTGTAGTCTTAATCTAAAATCAGGTTCTTTAATGATATCCTCAGGGATGGGATTTCCACTTTGAGGGGTAGGACCACCTTTGATCCATATACTAGGGAGAAATGAGTGGCTCATGTGGGTGTTCTTATGCTAGTTCTGTATACCCATAATGTGAGACTAAGTTGTAAATGCCAGTCTCGCCCTGATTCATTGACTATTTTCTTTAAGATTTTCAAAATAGTCTTGTTTGTTGCTTCAGCCTGGCCATTCCCTTGAGGATAATAGAATGAAGAGAACCCTTGTTTTATTTGGAATTGTTAACATATCTCTTCAACATCTTTGTTTTGGAAAGGTGTACCATGATCTGTCAGGATGGTTTGAGGACTCCCATATCGACAGATGATGTGGTTAAGTATGAACATTGATATTTTCTTTCTGGTTATGTAAGTGAGGGTAATTGCTTCCACCCACTTAGTGAAGTACTATGTTGCTGATATGATGTATTTGTGTGCATTTGCTGAAGAAGGTGTAATTTTTCCCACTAGGTCAAATCCCCACATGGAAAATGGTAAAGGTGAAGTGATAGGATTTAATTCTTGGGCTGGTGCATGGATGAGGTCTCCATGAAACTGACATTGCCTACACCTTTGTACATATTTGTTTGCATTTGTCTCTACTTTGGGCCAGTAGTATCCCATGAGAATGATCTTCTTAGCTAAGGTGTTGCCACCTCCATGGGCTCCACAAATTCCTTCATGTACCTTGTACATAGCTCTCTGGGATTCTATGGAAGTGAGACATCATAGTAGTGTTCCATCTAGACTTCATCTATATAGAGTAGTTGAGAGGATGGTATACCTAGAGGCTTGGTAGATGAGGGAATTTCTCTGGTTTCTAGACAAGTTGGGAGGTAAGACACTATTTTGGAGGTAATTATATACATATTGGTACCATGGGGTTTCAGGACCAACAAGGATGCATGCTAATTCTGTGATGGGTGCTTGATGTGATGGCACCGTGAGTTGCTCCACTAGAAACTAGAATCGTGTGTTATTGCCTGGTATATCGATTAGTGATGCTATGGTAGCCATCGTGTCTACCACTTTGTTTTAAGCTTGTGGTATTTGATCAAAGAAAATGTATTGGAACTTAGTGCACAACCTTTCCATCTATGCTCTGTATGGTATTAGCTTCTCATGTTTTGTCATATAATCATTGTTGACTTGGCTAATGACCAACTAAAAATCTCTGTAGACTTTAAGGTTCTTGATTCTCCATTGAATTGCTATCTTTAATCTGATGATCAGTGCTTCATATTATGCTGTGTTTTTTGTGCAGGGGAAGTTGAGTCTGAAAGATTTTGGAATTGTACCATTATTTGGAGCGATAAGCACTATTCTTGCCCCCGCACCATGGTTCGTGCATGACCCATCAAAGTATAGTTGCGATACCTCGATCATTGGTTGTAGTGTCATAATAGATTCATTGGGAAAGTCAGAAATGATAGGCTGATGATCCTGAATAGGTGCCTCTGCTAGTTGGTCCACGATCACTTGCCCTTTGATGGCCTTTTTATCTATGTACTCAATTTCAAAATCACTTAAGATCATTACCCACTTGGCCAGTCATCCAATGAGTGCTGCTTTGCTTAGAAGGTACTTCAAAGGATCAATATGTGCTATCAACTCTGTTTGGTGACTCAACATATAATGTCTCAGCTTCTGGAAAGTAATGACAACTGCAAGGCATAATTTTTCAATTAACGTATAGTTGAGCTCATATCCTATCAATATTTTTCTTAGATAGTAGATGACTCTCTCTTTACCTGTGTCATCATGTTGTGCCAATAGTATGCCTAATGCTGATTCCGTTGCTAAGATATATAAGAGCAATGGTCTACCTTGGATTGGTGGCACCAATAAAGGAGACTTGAGAAGGTAGTCCTTCAATATTTCGAATGTTGTTTGCATTGCTCTGGCCATATGAATTTGATGTCTTTGTGTAGTAGATGTTGGAATGGGTGGCACTTGTTTTCTAGCTGATCTATGAAGCACATAATTGATTGGATCCTTCCTTGTAGCCCCCTTAGTTTCCTTAGGTTTGACCATGGTGGCATGTCCAATATTTATTTGAATTTCTCTGGGTCTACTTCAATGCCTCTATGTGACACTATGAACCCAATTAGCTTCCCTGTTGTGACCCTAAATGCACATTTATTTAGGTTTAAATGGACTTTGTATTCCTACATTCTATCAAAGATGGGTCCCGATACTTGTAGATGATCCTTGCAAAGAATTGACTTGGCTAGTATGTCTTCCACATAGTCTTCCATTGTTTTGTGGATGAGATCATGAAATATAGTTGTCATGGCCTTTTGATATGTTGCTCTGCCATTCTTTAGACCAAACTGCATGATGTTCCAACAATATCTGCCCCAAGGACATGTGAAATCTATTTTGTGTTGGTCCTCTAGCACAATCCTTATCTAATTATACCCTGAAAAGCCATCCATGAGTGATAGCATTTGATGTCTGACAGTTAGATGTACTATCATATCAATATTAGGTAAAGGAAAGTCATCCTCGGGACAAGCTATGTTGAGATCTCTAAAGTCTATGCAAATCTGAATCTAACCACTATGATTTTTAACTGGTACCAGGTTAGATATCCAGTCTACGTATGGGATTGGTCTTATGAACTTAGCATCCAGCAAATTTTTCAATTCTGCCTTGACTAGCAATACAACATGGGGATGCATCTTTCTTAGCTTCTATTTGACAGGTTTGGCATTAGGTAGCAATGGGAGATGATGCAGTACAAGCTCTGGATCTAATCCTATCATATCTAATTAGGACCATGCAAAATTGATCATTCTTTCCTTGAAGAAACTAATGAACTATTCTCTCTCCTCTGGGGTGAGTGATTTTTCCAAGTAGATGTTCTTTGGGTTCTTGTCATCTCCCAAGTTGACTTCCTCTATTTCTTCTGCTAGCAATGTTGACTTCTCCTTTGTCAAGGGGAGGAGTTCCATCTTTCCATCTTCTAGCACCTCAATGAGGTTTTCACTAGAAGATACGTCTTGTTTTATCTTTTTATCATTTTTTGTGTTAGTAAGCGCCTTTTGGTTTTCACTTACTGATGATTATTTTTTCTTTTTCAATTTGTTTTGATGACTGGAAAGAGGGGCTTCCTCCCCAAAGTATGTTGATCTGTCAAGGTCAATGGAGAAACTTGATTTATGGTCTCCTGATGGAATTCCCACTCTAAGTCCCATGAAGTCTGCAATTGCCTCATCATTCTTGAAGACATCCATATTAGGCAGTCTGTGTTGATCGCAATCTATTAGTTTTGGGTGTGCAAGAAATAGGCCCTTGTGTTGGTTTGACTCTATTTGATTGAAAGGGACTATGAATATGGTTCTAAAAAACCTAGACTATGATGTGGACGCATCACTTAAGGAATGGCTAATGACATGTTTATCGATGCAGGGTTGGTCGTCAATGGATATTTGGTCAAATAAGTCATCAAAGTGTATGGTGGTGGCTGACCGAGGGGAATAGTTTGTGATCGATGGTTCAGAGTCGTGAAGGGATCTCCACTCATACTTGTGGGAGTCAGTTTTGATAGAATGCTCATTAGATGTCTCACTTCCTTTTTTTTCATTGATGGCTATGTTGAGGTTTATTCAGGTTTGAGAGGTTCCCACTTTGGCGGGAAAAAACTATTGTAGTATGTTTCTTATCAACACATGTTTTGTGTTTTTCCCCTAGTGCGGCTCTGTTATTTATTCCTGATCAACTTGAATGTCTTGGATTATAGGGCTGATTCTTTGTTTCCCATATCCTAACCCTCTCTTTTTTATCTGGGTTGGTGGGAGAGACAGTTCCATTAAGCCTTGTTGTCTTGCCCCTAGACCAATTGTACCATCATACCCAAATCTTTGTAACTATTATCCTAATTTTCAGCATGCATCAAAGTAACCACAGATAGGAAAAAATGCATTTTTTAGAAAAGTCCCATTAATATTATCCTTCAGATATTATTAATAAACATTCTATCACCACATTCATTTTTAGAATTTTTTTATTTGTACTCTAAAAGTTGATCACATTCCATAATTTCCAAATTATAATTGATCAATTACATTTTGCATTCAAACTGAATGTATTATACAAGTGTTGTTTCATCTTTCTTTTTATGTCAAAATAATAGTACATTGCATAATAGAAGGAATAATTGAAAGTATGGAGTAGGGGTCCCATGCATTGCCTTGTGTTTGGTTTCTTGATGGTTTCATCTCAGGTCCTAGGTCTCCATAGTCCATATCTTCATCTACATTTAGGTCTTTTAGGGTTCACCTGCATCATGAGAGAAATTGGGGTGTTAGATCCAGCTGGATCTAAGCAATACATGGAACACAAACAACATACAATCAGTTCTTCTAAGGCTGCATATCAATCTAATGAAATTAATGTAACAAGAAAACATTCATCCATAGTATCTGAAAAATAGTATTAAAGGGACTTGTTCTAAACATGAAACCTTTTACTATTTATAATCACTTTGATATATGTTATTCTTTTCTATGTAATCAGATATTTGAACAAACTTAGCATGACATCTGAGAAACCTTTTTTCATAATTTGATTAACCTACTAGTTCAACAAATGATACAAATCAACCAACACTCATGAGTGAATGCCATCTCAGCATACACTCACTCACAAATGTTAATTGGTTCATATTATCTGATGACCTAATAAATTAAGCAGTGTTTTGTGTGCAAGTGGGCAGGTGTGTATAACTGAATGCAGAAGAAGATGCAAATGCATGAAAGAATTCAAAAGATGTTGCTGGAGGCACATGATCAAAGAAAGATTTTTAATGAATTAGAGAAGTACATAATTGAAAGAATCTAAAAGTTCATTAGAGATCATGCAAATAAAAGAGATTGAGAAATGTTGTTACAGTAAGTGCCTTTTCATATCTTGTGTATGATTGTTTCAAACAACTGTTTAAAAGTTTATTTTGGAGATCAAAGTTTGAAAACCATATGCATAGAGATTGTGCATATGCTCTGTAAAGTGAGAAGATGTTGTTATGTTCATTTTAAACAACTGAATTTGGAAAGAAAATGAAACAAGAAATGTGAAATCTGCAAGTGAAAACAGTGATCAATGATCTCATTATCAACATGAGGTCACATTCATAATGGTGAAACACACACAGAAGACAAACATGATGGACAGAATATCATAGAATATCCAAGAGGTTCATGAATCGAGGTCATGTTTAATGGTTCTGAAAGAATGTAGTTTCATATCTTGTGTATGTTGTTTCAGACAAAGTTTCAAGAGATTATCTTTATGCTGGATTTCTAAAACAAATACATCTCATACTGATGTTTTAAAAAGATGTTCATTCATGATAACAGTGCAGGGTATGCAATCTTGGTAAAAGAAATATACATGCAAATTAGGGTTTCCTATTTTGAGTAAAACCCATGGGAGTCACGAGCCCGTGCTCAAACCCCATGGGTTTTCTTTCTCAAATACATCTCAAGAGGAGGACAATGTATTTTTTGTATTGAAGACAATAACATATTCAACATATTGTATTTCCATTCTAAAAAATGCTCACACTATTATCAGTAAAACTATGAACTGAATGTTGTTTTAAACATAATTTAATATCTTGTGTATGATTGTTTCAGACAGAGGATTGTGATCGAACAGGGAAGAATCTGTTATACTACATGTTTTGTTTGAAGACCGAAAGAGGAGTGCTTTTAAAAGAAAAGAGCATCTAACAGTCCTAAGACCCGTGTTTCATTACAAATACAGACAAGCATCAAGTTAATTGTTAATGCATCTTCAAAATCCATGTGGGTATTGTAGATGACAGCGTGGACAACAGTCGACAACAAAGTTCAACATTAAGCAATAATGTAATGATGGGCTCGACAAAAAACAAAGACCAGTTCAATAGCCATGCGAGTGTTTTACAACAGTCGACATCAAGAAAAGCCTAAACATTAAGCAGTGATTACATTATTATCGGCCACAACAGTGCATTCTTATTTTACATTTGAAAAATAGTGAGCAAAATAATAATGATTACTTATCTATGGAGTGGTGTCGAGATGCATTCAAAGAACAAACTGAGTATGAGGACTCATAAATAAAACCTAAATGACAGCACAAGTTCTCTATTTAACAACAAAGTGGGTTCCTGGTTATGATATGTGCATATGTTGACAGTAAAGGAAAAAATCAGAGATACAAAATGTACACAAGTTGCTGACAGAATAAACAAACAACATAAGAAAATGAACTTATTTGTATGTGCAAAGTAGCTTATGTCTTCTCTTTATGATTTAAGTCATGGTTTTGATCAACTTGCTGAAAAACCATAAAGCTTATGACTGAAAGATGTCATAACTTAAAATTGAATGCATCTACCACATCTTTCAGTCATAAGTTACGTTTTTGCTGAAGAGAACCCACATGGTGGTTTGCTGTCAGAATTTTTAGTCACAGCTTGGATTGTTTCCAGCGTGTTTGAAGGAGGAAGCTAAGATAGGTCATGACACTATCAAAGTGTAAAGATAAACCACATCATTCAAAGAAAAAATAGTAGAGGTCGTGGTGTTTCTCCCAACTTCATGGTACACTACGAACTGGGGATGAGTCTAAAATTGTGGGAGAGATATCCCCAGTTCAAAGTTGAGTTTCATGGTAACTCAACACCTCACCCACAGTTCGAGATCACTCCCAGACTTGCAGTGGTGGCCGACTAAACATCAACTCCAGAACCTGAGTTACAAGCAAGTCTGCAGTGCCATTTGTATTGGCTTAAAGACACTGCACCACCAAGTGTTCCAAAATTCAAGCAAATGGAACATAACTCACAGTTAAAACCCAAATTTGAGAAAAGAAAGAATTGAAGAACTCCAATAGTGTTGAAGAGAAAGTCATCAAAAGATGCCATGGATTATGGCAAATAAAAACTAAATATTTTCTTCCTCATAAAGCTCATGAATCTAGAGCTTCTCCATAGAACAGAGGTGGATACATTGCAGAGATCATGGTTTCCAGATTCAACATGGCAGCGCCACAAAGCAGAAACCCTAAGATACAAATGAAACTGATGAATATGCATTGTGTTTTACTCAAATTTGAAGTCCACTATCAGATGGAGTAAATACAGTTGCAGTTCCCAGTGCATCAACATTCCCTCCATATTGCCACAATGGTACCTTTTAGTGCCACGAAGTTTAAAAATGTCTTTTTAGAAGAAAATGGTCATGTCAATGGTGGATGGTGATAAAAAAAAAAACTGTAGTTACACTAACTACTCGAGTATGGTGTCGACAAAGTTCAAAATTTTGTCTAATCGGGTTATGTTAGGGTTGTAGTGTTTGCATTGGGAGGATATGTATTCATTTTTTGCTTTTGAGAAAGTTTTTTAAGAGTTGATAAGATATGTAATTAGATATATTTTTATTTATCAACTTTATATGGGCTAAAACTTAGGGTTTGATTTAGGGTGCTAATTTGGCCCTATAGTTTAGAAGATCTAATCTTGTGTAAGGATTTTTTGGGGGGGAAATATTTTTGAAATAAGCCATGTTGGATATATAGTGAAGGATTTTGCTTCATAGGAAGGGGTCAAGATTGTGAAGAGAGAGATTTTAGTGAATTTTTGATTCCTATAGCCTCTTTATGCATTTTGTATCTGTTGGAGTTGAAGATTTTGAAAAGAAGGCAAAGTGAGCTTATTGTTCTTTAGTGCCTTGGATTCATGTTTGTAACCACATTTTTGTCAGATCTTGATGCAGATTAAAGAATATGTTTCCCTTAGTTCATACATTTGGAGTTTTGATTCTATGATCCTATTTTCATCTTTCTTTGCAAGTGTTATTTTCATTGTTATCTAAGAGAAGAGAGTGCACTATATTCCTTCTTAAGGTGATCAATTATTTAAAACCTTGTGTGGAAAATGTATGTTTGCTGACCATTTGAATATTTGTGGTTTAACCCTAATATTGAAATCAGTTTAGCCTATATGTTGATTAGAGATTTGAAGGGTCAAAGCCTTTGATATATGAGTTAGAGTTACTATTTTATCTTTTCATCAAAAGTCTGAATTCATTTTTGGTGTATCACCCCTATCCAGTTTTTGTTTTTAGAAGTTTCCTTCTTCCCTTTTCCCAATTAAGTTATCAATCAGGTGGTGATATTTCATATTTGATAGGAACCATCCTAGAATCCAGAGACTCTTCCTCATCCATAGTTCACCCATAGCTAGAGGAAGTTTCCATTGTCAGATAGAATTGTCATGAAGCCTTAATGCCTGAGTTAGGGAGACAATTCTAATCCTCAACAGTAACATTGTATAACCATTTCCATAGTTTGATATGGGTAGGGGTTGTTGAAGTGTCTCTTGTGGATCTTGGTACAACCATGTACTAATATCTTGTGCAAATGGGTTTGCTTCTACAATGTCTTTCCATCTGAAAAAATTTGTGTGTGGACATCTGAATAGAACAGGCTTTGGAGTTTCTGTTATAATAACTAGTTGTAGCATGCCATATGTTCTTGGGCTCTGAGGCATGTTCGTGATAGTGAAAACTTCCTCATAGATGTATTCACCATAACCCTTGTCGGCGATCGATATTTTCCCCACTTTTCGTGTGACATCCTTAGGATTTGAATCTGAAGAGGATGGGATGCTTTCATCTTGGTTTGAGGGTACCTGGTTATTAGCATTGATTTGGACCGAGTTACAGTATTGGAAAGGATTGGGATCTCCCTCTATGATGATCTATTCTCCCTAGTGTGGGAACTTGATACATTTATGGTATGTTGAAGGTACAACTTGCATTTCATGTATCCATGGTCTCCCTAGTAATATATTGTATCCCAACTCAAGATCTAGGATCTAGAAGGGAGTGTTCTTGACCACTAGACCAATACGAACATGTTGCATGATAATACCTTTAGAGGATCTTTCTTCTTTGTCGTAAGCTATGATATTTATCCTCCTTGTGACATCAATGCTTGATTCTGAATAGCCTAATTGCTTGATTAACTTCAGAGTACAAATGTTTAATCCAGTCCCACCATCAACAAGGACTCTACGGATAGTGCTTTTGTGGACCTGGACAAGCAAGTGCAAAGGGTCATTATGCAAGGGTTTATATAGTGGCACATCACAGTCTGTGAATGTTGCATGTTTGTTAGCAACTATATGGTTAACCATCATTTGGAAGCTCTCAGGTGTTATGTCCCTTGGGACAGCTGCATTCTGAAGGGCTTGGTCAAGTGTCAGTTTATGCTGCAAAGATATGCGCAATAGGTCAAACATGGAGATCTGGGTAGGTGTGCACTTTAATTGATCCACCAAGCTTATCTGTGGATCTAAGGTTGCTTGAGGGTCGGTTGGTGTAGCAGAAAAGGAAGGTATTCCTTGCAAGACAAATTTGGTACAACACGTGGTTACAACACATTTGTTACCTTGGTCTTTGATAGTGATCATAGCCACATGGCTATATGAAGGATTGAGACAATTGATAGCATTATCATTGTTGGCATATGTATAGCTGACCTATTTTGACGATCCACCAGACCCGGAGGCTTTCCCTTTGTTGTGATCATGAAATGTATCATTGAATACTATATGATTAGTTGTTCCTTTTGTTTGGGTATTTGTTACATCGATGACTTCTGTGTTAATCAAACCTTGCATAGCGTGTTTCAATTGGTAACAGTTAGGTGTTTTGTGTCCTTTCACCTGATGAAACTCACCGTATTCATTGTCATTGTACGACCTTGGTTTGTTTGCACTGTGTTCAAATTCCTTGATTTTTGGGAGAGTGATAGTGTTGGATTGTATCAGCTTTCATAAAGCTAATTCTATCAGCTCTCCTAATGGTGTAAAATCTTGCTGCTAGAAACTATGGTTTGGGTTGAGTCTGTTGCTGACTGTTTGACAAAGTGGCCGCTTGGATAGGGGGAGGTTTTTTTTTGAGTGTATGCTTGTGGAGTGGGCCCTGTAGGTTGTTGGTTGGCCATAGGTGTGCCTTGTAGTGACACTTTGGGTTGTCCATAGTTGACTACCTTCACATCAATGACACCATCATTAGTGACATTTTTGCTTTTGTCCACCACTTAGCTTTTTCCGTTGCAGTTTTGTTTGTATTCCTTTGGGTCAAATCTACAAGGATTCCTTGTTTGACTAAGTTCTGCTCACAATGAACTCCTCATTCGATGAGTTATGTGAAGTTTAGAGCTAACTGCAATTTTGTTGTGAATGACATGTCTGGAATCAGATTGTCAACAAACATGACTATGAGGTCTTGCTCGGGCACATCATACATTATTTGGTTTGCAGTATTCTTCCATCGCTGTAGGAATTTTACAAAAGACTCTCCATCCTTCTATTTGATATCGCAAAGGTCCTTGATACTGACCTGGTGCTTGATGTTATGATGGAAGTGAGCGATGAAATTTTTAGCCAGTTCACCCCAAGACTGAATGCCATGAGGTAAATGTGAGAACCATTCCATTGCTAGTCCAGCTAAGCTTTATGGGAACAGTCGCATTAAGTATGTTTCATCATTTGTGACTTCGACACAACTAGCAAAAAACTCTTAGATATGTTCAATAGGGTTGGTATTGCCCCTATATTTCTCAAATTTTGGTACCGAAAAGTGAGTTGGGAATAGAGACATGTGAAGAGAGTGATCAAAGGGGTATTGGGTATTAATCCTCTGTGGTGTAGGATTTAGTTTGCCCCTAATTTTTCATATCCATCATTTGGGTTTGAAGGGTCAGCATCTGTTGGATCAACATGTCTGTTTGGTACTGAGGCTGATGTGTGATGTTGTTCCTCTATGTTGTAGTAGGTATGAGGCTACGCCTCTGCATCCCTTGAGTAGGAACATAGGACCTTGTCCTTGGGACTTGATATTGATTTCCCACCACATGATTTTGAAATGGGGTCACATGAGTGGCCCAAAGTGGTTTTTGATGCATTTTTTATTGGGGATGTTGTTGTTGTTGAAACTGTGGTTGATACTGTTGGGGTTGATATTATTGTTATTGAAGCTGGGGTTGGGGTTGTTGCTGCTAAGGTTGGAATTGTGGTAACAGAAGATGGGGTTGTTGTTGTCGGGGTTGGATTTGTGGAAACTGAAGCTGGGGTTGTTGTTACTAAGGTTGGAATTATGGAAACTGAAGCTGGGGTTGCTGTTGCTGAGGTTGGAATTGTGGCAACTGAAGCTGGGGTTGTTGTTGTTGGGGTTGGATTTGTGGAAACTAAAGCTAGGGTTGCGGTTGCTTGGGTTGATTTTGTGGCAACTGAAGCTGGGGTTGGATTGGTTTTTGAATGGGCAAAGGTGTAGCCTTGGGTGGGCATTGACTGTAAGTCATACCTCTAGAGATGGATCCCTGAGGGAATGATGTGTTGATCCCAAGACTAGTAGGAATTGACTGCAGTAGCGGAATAGTTTCAAAACAGTTTCTATTCGGTGGGATGGAAGGCATAGCATGAGAGATTGATTTTCAAGGCCATGAGACCAAAGGTGGAGGCATACTAGTGACCATTGGTACACTTAGCTGTGATCATGTCATACTTTGAGTGGAAGACGTGCTTGCTTGGTTTGTTCAATTGGTTTGATTGGGTATCATTTGTGCCAATGTTGGTGTTGTCAATGGTGAGAAGATTTGAGAAACCACAGGTAGTATCTGAGAGGGATGAGTAGTGTTTTGACCTGTGAGAGGGTTTTTAGGCCATATGGTCAACAAACTAAATTCAGCGGGGAGTTTGACACCCTTCTTTATCAACATGGCTAAGAAAAATTTGGGATTCCTCTCTACAACATCGTCAACTACTTGTGTAGAATGAGCATCTTGCTCTATATCTTCAAGCTCCTCTTCTGTGACATTTTGGAAAAAAGCTGACCCATGGGGTTGTTCAATGAATATACCAGAACTGGTATTTAGGAAAGGATCATCCTCTTGCTCTATTTCCCAAGTGGGGAATCTATTGATATATGACTCATCAGGTTGTTTTCTAGCCTTCAAACTTGTGTAAGACCCTCCATGAGGTGTTTGAGACATAATGTGATCCAGATTCTGTAACTAAAACAAGTGATATAAAGAAAACAAAAAAGGATAACCTTTCTAAGGAAGTCCGAGATATGTTTTGGACAAGGGTAATTCTAAGGACAGATGTTAATTTATCTTGAGCTCAAATTTTTGATGATGTAAAAGATAATATTTGTCGATCTTTGTCTGGGATAAGGTCGCTTGATAGAGATAATGATGATGTTTGATATGATGAGATCAAGATATTTTGAGTCTGAGCTTTCGAACTAACAATGTTTTAGACAATAATCATGATTTTCAAAGAAGGGATGATCTTTAATGTTTAGAGATTCACACAATTTTCTTCACATTTTCCTAGGATAGACACTAGTATTTGACACAAAATGGAGAGTACTTTCAAGGTTTTTAGGTCAAAACAGGTGTAAAATATCTTTGGTCAATTGCAGAACAACTCCACCAATTGTGGCAAAGTGAATGGTTGAGTGTGGTATTTTATCACTGATTGCAATAATAAATAGGTTGATTGTGGAAATAATCAAGTTAACTGTGGACAAATTCCTTCAATTGCGGCAAAATGCGGGCAATTGTGGTAAAAGGGAAACAGTCTAAAAAAAGACTAGAATCTAGGTATTACTATCTGACAATTTTGATTTTTTGGAACAAGGCTTCTGTTTTGCAATATAGTTGATGTTGAAAACCCTATACTTTAACATGTTTAACTCATTTTGACAGTTGGATGTTTGTTTTGTGTTTTAGAAACTGATCAAAGAACAAGCACAACACACACTGTGTTTTGAAGAATGAAGAATGACAATGTGTATGTTCTACAAATTTTTCAAGTTGAAAGGTTATCACAAGGTCTCAACAATGAAAAGTAAAATTAATCTAGGTCAATGGCTTCAGAATACAATGTTATAGGCCCAATGCTTGAATGTCCATTATCTCACACAACAATTGTCACACTACTAGGACAGGAAGGTCAACGACATAGGTGCACATGTTTTTTTCGTTGCCTAGTATTGTTGTCATAGAGTGAAGATCTCTTTCACTACACAAATACCTTGGGACACATATGTTGGGAATTTATAATAAGGTATCTGGTTGGAGGTAGATCGGGTTTGGCCTCTAATAAATAAGGTTGTAGTAAGGGTTTGTGGCATCTATCCAATCAGTTTGTACGTGTGTGACTCACTTAAGAGCCGAGTTGACCACGCTAGCTCCTTAGGGATATTCACCTGATCCAGATTATCATCAACACACCTCACCCGAGCTTGGCTAGATAAGATAGAACTTTGGTTAACACCTTGTTTATATATCGATCGAAAGGATTACCAGTTTAAGGTCATTCTCTGAGGAAGAAGCGCATCCCTCGGACAAGCCTTTCTACAAGTATAAAGGTGTCTAATCTAACAAATTGTGCAAGTGCACCCAAAACTCAAGACACAAGGTAAATCGATTAAGCTCTAAAAGTTTGAAATGTGAACTAATTTACACCACTATACAAGCACAAGTGTTCATTTTTAAGCCCAAAAAGTAGGTGTTGATTGCTTGTTCAATTTTAATGCACCAATTTGAGAGATTTTTTGCCTTTGTTCAATTTTAGTCCCCACGTCAATTTTAAGCCCCAAATTCTGAAATGTGAGATGTAAGATGTGTGACAAACACTATTCTTTTTAAGCCGAAATTGACAAGTGAATGAATTTTAGTTGTATTTTTATCTTGTCTCCTCGATTTGAACCTGTCAAAGAAAGTGTTTATTATCTCAAGAAATGAAAGCTTTTCAATCCAAAATAGCAGAATATCCAGAAACTCCGGGATTATTGAGATTGCTGAAATTAATGGTGACTTTATACTTACTTGAAAATCTCTTGATTGAATCAATATACCTAGTATATGCTTCACTTTGATCTTCAGCTATGATTGTGAGAATAGCCCTTTGTTGTGATCGATAGTTGATGGTTCTCCTCCTTGCAGCTCTTAATGCTCTAGCACCTGGTATGCATATGATTACCTTCTTTGTCATTCATTGTTAGTCAACCCTACATGGAAACCAAGAAAATTAGGCATAAATGTGTCTTTTACATCAATTGTGGTACTGGTTGTTCAAGTGCAGAACAGAAAAATAGTGGCAATTGCAACAAATAACTTTCTTCTGCGGCAGAATGCTTTCGATTGCGGTAGGGATCGGTCAATTGTGGTAAAGTATAGGAAATTGTGACAAAGAATAGGTAACAACGGTCAACTACAATCGATTGCAGAAAAATATCAAAAGATAGAATAGACAGAAGATGACAGAATAGTGATGTGAAAGCATGCAATCAATTGCGACACGATTTTGTCAATTGCGGAAAAATAGTAGCGATTGCAAAATAGCACAGATATCGAGTTAAAGATGAATCTTTTGGCTTGCCACTATACGACTGTGGTTGATTGATTCTATCTATCGTCTATAAGATATATTTGAGTTGTTTGCTTCATGTCAGGTTCACCAAAATGTACGCCTCTCTTTCATGCTTCGTGGTTCCCAAGATTTCCAAGGGCGGGGTTTAGTAGCACTATTTTGCAATGATATAAACCAAATACACAAAGGTACCAATAATGAATAAATTGAAACATAACCAATAAAATGTACAAGAAAAGAAAGGAAAACAAATGAATGCAAACCCCAAAGTGCTTGAAGCTTCTATTGTCTCTCTCTACTCCTTCTGAAACGTTGTTTTTAATGCTCAGTATTGGTGTGGGCAGTGTCTATGACTTGAGAAGCGTCGAGAATTTATTAATTGAAATGGGTGTGTGATCACAAGAGGGCTTGAATGCTAGAACCAAATTGACAGAGTAATGGTGCATGAGAGGTTGAAATCCTGGATCCTTCAAATGGTATGAAGGGTTTATTATATAGGAATTGAGGATGAAATGAATGGTTGAGATCAATCCCAGAGATAGAGAGATGAATGGTTGAGATCAAAGGGAACTGGAGAAGCCATCAATAAACTCCACCTCTTCAATTGGTAAAGAGGAGATAGAGTTTGGTTGATTGAAGAGCTAATTGTGAGTTACCTTTTAGAACTGAAGAGGTGGGTGGAGTTACCCATGTGAATTGGAGAGATGGGTGGAGTAACCCATGTGATCTCATTGGAGTTATCTCTTTGAAGATAAATAAATATTTAATTCATTTATTTAATTAATGTTTTCAACATGTGAGATAATTGAATTCTTTTTTATTTAGAATTGCTTTATTTGATGAAATTAAATGAATTTAATTGGAAGAATTTAATTAGTAAGTTTAAATATTTCAATTTAAACTATAGGAAATTGAATTTAATTAATTAATTAATGGTTATTAATCAATTAGGGCTAATTAATTAAATAAAATTAATTAATTAATTATTTTTGGGAATTTGATTAGATGATTTTGGGAATGAATTTGGAGGAAAATAGATGATTAATTAATGATTAAAAAAACCATTAATTAATAGATGAAGATTAGTGTTTTTAATGTCAAGTCGCAAGTCTGTCCATTTTAGGGTGTCTACAGATCCCTATGAGGGATGGAATACTACCTCTTCTTAGTCTATTTTCTCTACCCAATGACAAATTTATAGGAATGAAATTGCTCAGAGTTGGTGTTAAAACCACAAAAGGGAGGGTCTAGGCTGCCTAAGCCTCTTACCATAGACCACTTTAAGACAGAGGTTGGGGAATTAGTTATATCACTCAAAAGGATCAAGGGAAACCAACATGCATATTTTTGGCAAGATTGGATGTATTTTTACATTCAAATAACCCTAGGCGGCCATAAATTATTTAACTCGGTGGACACTATTATAGATGAACTTCACCATCAGTTGGAAAAATTCTCATGAAGGTCTGGTTTCCACATGAACTCATACTTGTTCTATGTTCTAGCATGCACTAGGGAGTGGAAGGGCCTCTTTCATGAATTACCCATCCCCAATATAAAAGTATATGACTGTTACCCTTATCTATAGAAAGAATTTCACACTGATAACTTAATGAAGGTAAACAAATTTTTTTCTGGAAATATTAGTTTATGAGATGCGGGGGGATATCGAACAGAGGATGTCAGAAGAAGCTAAGACCTTTGTCAACACTTATGGGAGTTTCTTTATCCATTCTAGAAGATTTACTTACATAAGGGTCAGTGGGTTTTAAGGTCAGCCATTCAAGTTCCCAAGATATGCCCTTGATAGCCACATCATAACTAAGGTAGGTTGCCAATTGGATCATGTGCATAAACATGTGAAGGATAGGAAAGACAGAACAAAATCAAGCTTTTCCATTGAACCCGGGTTCTACACATGTAAAGAAACCTCAGATGCCCTCAATATAGAACTATAATTAAACAATTTGAACCTGAAGACCTTTGAGGTGAGGAAAGATTTTGACAGAAGGGGTTATGCAGCCCAACACTTTAATTTCCCTACTGAGTTTCAACATATTCCCTAGATGGAAGATTACTGGGAAAATTGCACAGATGATTTTGAGGTAAGAAGAAGATCATGGTCGAGATTCACT
Organism: Thuja plicata; assembly: GCA_018584345.1. NCBI lineage: Eukaryota > Viridiplantae > Streptophyta > Pinopsida > Cupressales > Cupressaceae > Thuja > Thuja plicata. The sequence goes on from MU228094.1 coordinate 3,399,194, forward strand.
CACAACCAATTTGTTACCCTAAGAATAGACCTTGACATCATAGGAATAGAATAAGAAGAAGGCAAAGAGGTAATTGATGATCAGTATGAAGCAAGAGTTAGAGGATTACCACTGCCTAAAATAGACTAAAGTATTGATGAAAGGGAAAACATACATATCATAACTTTTAGTGTGATCAAAAGAACTGAAAAATGGGTTAGTGATAAAAGGCCTCCTGTGAAAAAGAGGCATAACACACGGAGATCTAAACTTGCCACATCTATTAAAAATCCTATTTCTTCATCTAATGTTGATATTTCTATTGTAGGTTCCTCCAAAATTAAAAATAAGAGAACTCTCAAAAACAAGTATAGAAAATAGAGCATCGCTATATCACCCTATTTGTGCGAGTCACAATGACCATATCCAAAAAAGAAGACATTGAGGCGGCTAGGGAAAATGAAGTGATCAAACTAGACAAAATGGAAAATCCAATGTCAAAAAAGAACACTTAGAACATACCTTCTAAAGATGTTGAAATGCTAAAGGTTGGCCAGTCTGATACAGGGGATTCCACGGTTATTGCAATGAATACTAATCTACAAACACCACCTCTTACACTCAAATGGATGGAGACATCAATTAGAAATAAAATTAATGTGTTGCCTATCACACTACCTATGGAATACATGGTTAGAAAATTCTTAAGAACTACGGTTAATCCAAAAAGGATCAGTATTGAGTCTATGATTCACATAGATGAGAAAACATGACGCTAGGTTGTTGAGTGTGCAGTCCCTAAGAAAGATAAAGATCTCAGAGAAGCTATTGTCGATGACTTTACCATGGAAAAGATAGATATTAGAGTTGCAACAAGAAAGAACTGAAGTCCATAATCAAAAAATTGGAAGAATTCATACAGGAAGTTTGGGATCCTAGTCCTCTACCATTATATCAAGTACCTCAATCCTTTGACCCTTGTTTTCCTGAGGTCAGAAAGGATTTGGATCAGAATTAGAGGAACAAACTCATTTTTGATGTGTTCGGCAGGTGGATACAGGCCATGATCCAGTGTAGAGGTGATTATATCACCCAGTTAATCCAAACTCATGGAGCCGTTACAACATTAGTCTCAAAAACACTAATAGAGTTGGTTGAATGGGAAAAGGAAAAGAAGAATTGGGCTAATGTAATGAATCAGATGAACAAGATTAAAAAATATGGAGTAACAAAGTTCCTTTCTGAGAAACCAGTCTTAGGCCTGGATGAAGATGTCATTTATGTATCCATTAAGAGTATTGAATGGTGGAATTCAGTCATCAAGGTAGGATATGAAGGAGCTACCCATTTTCTGAATGAATTAAAAGGACTGACAAATACAATGCATAAGGATCTAAAGTGTCTAAACATTACTCTAATGAATGAAGATGGTCAAAAAATAAAGATGCAGGGGAGATGACCTAGGATTTTGAAAGGGAGATTGTAGGCATAAGGGATAATAAATACCTAAAAACTAAATATTTCACATTGATGGCTAATATTGAAGCCATGTTGGTAGTTTGTGTTGATCATCTGGAGTCTCACAAATAGAAAATCAACCAGGTGTGCAAGGACAAGAAAGTACTGAAATAGAGGATAATCCATATTACCCTACCACATCATGCCACTATCATTTGTGTTTTTAGTGCACACAAGGAGTGGAGGAATGCCCATGCCACCAATGTTTCTCATGACTAGCCTATGGGCTCTAGCTCATATGCCACCACGTGATTGTGCTCAGTTGATCTCGGAGTGGTTCTAGTCATTTTTCTCATTCCTTTTTTTAGTAATGCTTTTTAGTTTAAAAATTGTTTTGATCCCGAAACTCTGGGAGAGTTTTATGGGGTTTATTTGTATGCTCTAAACTGATGACTATATATAGCTAGGAAAAACTTTTAATTGGTCGATAAATTTTTTTGGAGAATGTGATAGAATTAATTAGTGATCTATTTTTGTTTTAATTTTGGGAATTTTCTAGGATATACTTTGAAGATGTTTTTCTAAAATCAATGAAAGAAAAATTTCCATTGTTATAAATCTATTGGTTTGTATTGGTGAATTGATCTCTGTTGGGGTATCTTTGGTTGATCAGAATTCTTTCTTAAAGTAAATATTTCTTAACCTTAGTCTTTTAATTGTTGCAGATTCATATTTTCAGATGTGTAGTAAACTGAAGTCTATGTGCTTCATACAACCCATATAATTCCTTTTAGTGCAGTGATTGAGACATATTTATGTGTGAATTGTTGTGAATGCCTTATTTACTTTATGGTGAAAAGTATGTTCTTGAAAATGCAATTTTGATTATTTAAATATTCATTAAAATTCCAACCAGGAGCTGTACTGTATTTCAGAAGGTCAAATATCATGTATACTTGATCCAACTGCTAGTGTGAGATCATTATTTCCTTTAAGGGCTACAGAATAAAGAATCAATTATTTAAAAAAGGGATAATTTAATTTACTATCATTAGTTCAAAAAATGAATCAATTATGCAAATAATCTAACCAGATGTGATCCATAATTTTACTAAATGCGAGCCTCTTTACCAAATGTGACCGACTAAGGAATTACCAGATGCGATTAAGGATCCAAAATGTAGTCTTTTATGCTAAATGCGATCATGTTTTCCCTAAAGGTGAGTCTCTCCATATGTGATACAAAATTTAATAGATGTGATCCTGAAACCCCCGGATGCGATCTCTTTCACCAGATGTGATCCTTCTTTCCAAATGCAAATCTGCACCAAAAATAGAGTCAAAAAGTCAGTCAATTAGCTCAAAAATGGTAAAAAATGCAGGGCTCAGCCCCAAAGTGGGTGCCAAAAATGTGTGTGTGATTATTGTACATCCAAAGATGCAATACAATACTTCAATATGTCATTATATCAATGGTTAGAAACTGTTACTCCAATTTCACATTAAAGTTTTCATTAGTTCTGATTAAGTAAAAGCAGGTTTTACAAGGACCCGAAACCTTTACAAAAAAACAAAGAGTTCAGAAGGTTTTACAAGGACCTGCAACCTAGAATTTAATGAAAGATAAATAGTATAAAACAAAAACAACTATGCCAAAGCACCATAAACAGAAGGGCCAGTAAAGCATCGAACCGAACAAAAAAAAAGTCCCAAAGAAACAGCAGAAGAAAGCAGGGACAGCAAAAAACCCAACCAGGATAGCAACTACATCTCCTTTACCAGCTCCTCAGCTTCGAGGACCATGATTTGCTTGTTTTTGACCGAAGTTTTTAGCTCCTCTGTTTCTTTTTCCTCCTTAGGACTCTTTTTCTTGGCACTAGCTCTGGTGCGCGATCCCGGTCCCATTTTCTCCACTATACTGCTGTCTTTATCCTTGTTGATCCTTTCCAGTTTGTCCATAAGAATCTACGCGTGACCACAGTAATCTTTTAGGCTTATGAGACATTGTTCCCCTATTTTTTTAACAGATGCCTCCAGTCTTTTAACTTTTTTATTCAGACTCTTAATTTCTTCCTCCTTGTTATCCTTTTCCATCCTATCTTTAATATGTTTGATTTGTTTATCCATGATTTCCACCTTGTTAGCATACTCAGCCTGAGCTTCCGAGTTTCCAACAACTTCTTTCATTTCCTTCAGACACTCTGCCACAGGTTTTTCCCCAATCCCCATTCTATTGAGAATTTTCATATCCTCCTGTGTTTTCTCAACTTGGTTTTTCAAAATAACCTGCTCATTATACATATTATTAATCAACCCAGAAAAACCCTCGATTATACCTTTGTTGTCTTTCTTATTATAATCCCCTTTTTCCAGATTATCGGGCTATTCCTTGAACCCAGAATCAACAGCTTTATTCTGGTCCAAATAATCATCCCCCTTCTGAGTATCAATCTTCAGCTCCCTAGTTTTGATCAAACTGTCCTCTTTTTCATTATCTCTGTTGTCTCTTTCCTTAGTCTTCCTCTTTTCAGGAGTAATGTCTTCCTCGTCAGAGGTAAGAACAATTCTTTTGCTGCTAGTGTTATTGTTTTTGCGCATATCCTTCCCCTCAACTCTTTTCCTTTTTTTACCCTCTTTTTTAGTAATTTCATTGTCTGTCTCAGTTTCTGAATCCCCAATCTGGGTATTCTTCTATTTCTTCTTTTTACTAGCAGCCCCAATTTCAATCTTAGTCACCGAGTCCGCAGTCTGGGTCTTCTTCTGAGTTTTCATTAGTTATCAAGCATACATAATGGACATTTGGTAACAGAGTAACAAATAGGATAGTTGGTTTAATCATTGAAGTGCAGAGTCAACTAAGAGCACTGATCATGCTTAGATTAATCTGAGTACAGTGATTACCAAGTAGGTAGACTAAACTGAGTAGGAGACAACACCAAGATACAAGCATAACCAAGCACTAGTATAACTGAGATACAAAGCATCACTGAGCACTGAGAGACAACATAACCGAGTGGAACAGAGGCCACCTAAAAGTTTTTTATGACACATTAATCTATGTAACAACTTTTTAGCCGACCTAGATAATGGTTTACATGATCGAGGAGGACATTAATTACAGATATACAGTATTAATTGTTTATGTCTCATATCTGTAGATGATCAAGATAAATTTTGTACACCGTTGATCTATGGATAAGGATGTAATTGTTAAACCCTAATTAGGTCATATCATTTGATATATAAGCATATGGATGTCAAATTTTTTTATGTATGTTGATCAATAATTGATCAAGTAGCTTCCATACTATAGACATAAGAGATCAGACAAGGGATTTTCAGAAAGAGATTACATTGCAAAAATCATTTTTTAGAACTAAGGCAAGGCTACTGAGTAGAACAGAGCATAAGGTATTATCATTCACATTAAGGTAATATATATTTTTATGAGCTTAATGGATCTATATCAACAATATTGAAATTGTATATGTTTCAGAATCAAATTTATGTTACTCTCTAACAATTGTAATAGACTCCTAAATCTCTTAACAGAGTAGACTTAACAGTCTTATTGTAAATCTCTTAACCGAGTGCACACATAGATTGTGTTTCAAAATCCTCACACGAGGTAGATCTAATTGATCTCATTGTATCCTAATAGGGTAAGATAATCAGAAGTGATCATTTTGTAAAGCTTTAACAGGCTGACTTTATTTTTGCACTAGTGAAGTTTTGTGGGTCTCATCCCCACCATAGTTTTTACCTTCTAACAGGGGTTTTCTGCGATACCAAAATACTAGTGTCATGAGTAATTAATTTTATGTATGTGTATTTATTACTTTACATGAATTTACATTTGAGTATTGATACTTTATGATTGGTACATGCAAATCTACTTAGTCACTTAATGAAGGATGAAGATTACAAGATTTAATTGAAATTTTTTTAAGGGTACTGATTCACCCCTCCCCTCTTAATACACATCCTTTCCATTACCCCAACATTGGACCAACAATTGGAATAAGAGCAGGTTCTCTTATTTCGAAAGTTTAATAGCTAAGGAGAAAAGATCTTACAATGGAGAGGTATACACTTGACAAAACTATTGAGAATCAGAAGTTATAGCTGCAGATCTATGTCAAACAATATAAGGAAGCTAAAGAGAAACTTAGGGAGATGTTGATTAAGAGAAAGGACATGGCACTTCGCTATCGTGAGTTTTATTATCATGAAGAAGAGATTCATGACCCATTTGATACATCTGGATCTGAATCTGGTAGCACATCTAATGCATCTGAAGGAATCATATCAAAGTTATCTGAAAGCAATTAGAAACTTACTGAACAAGTGAAAGCCCTAAAGATTGGTCAAGATACACAAATGGTTAGAATGGTTGAAGTCTTGAATGATGCAAAGAAAGTTGAACAAGATAGAAACTTGGTTGTTGATGATAGAAGATAGATGATTGAAAAGTTACAAGAAAAAGAAATTGATATATTGAGACTTCAATTATTTGCTTCTAGATTTGATTGTGTAAGTGGTTTTAGCATCAACATTTCGGATCACACTCTCTGATCCATCATCAAGATTAAAGAGAGTGCAAGAAAGGTTAAAAAAATAAGATCATTTTATATTTTTAAATTTCTTGCACTCTCTCTCTCTCTCTCATCCTAATGATGGATCATAGAGTGTGATCTAAAATGTTGATGCTAAAAACACTTACACAATCAAATCCAGAAGAAAATAATTGATTTAATTGGATTGTGGAAATATGATAATGTTAATATTGAGACTTACTGAACATTACTTTGAGATTACCAATCAAGTAGTTACTATGAATCATGAGGCTAACTGAGTAAATACTAAACTTGAAAAAAGAATAGATGATATCGATGTATTGAAAGAAGAAAATGAAAAACTGAGAAATGAAGTGAAGATGTTACAACAACATAATGAAGTGATTAAGAGATCTGAATAAAGCACTAAGATAATGGATGAATTTCTCAACTATCAAGGAAGACTAAAAAAAAATACCGGATTAGAGTATAGCAAGCAAGGAGATTCATCAAATCAAGCAGAACAAAGGAATGTATACTCAAGCCTGAATCCAAAGAAGACCTCTTGCCATCATTATGTAAAACTAGGCCACACATCAAATGTTTGCAGAAGAAAAGAAAAATGTATTCCTAGAAATCCTCCTAAGTTTAATGGTATTTTCTATAACTGTAATAGGCATGGACATCAGGCACATGAGTGTAGATCCAAGTTGAAAAAACCATAGAAGAAACCATACATGGATAAATACTGTCAAAATTGAAACATACATGGTCATACATCTCAAGCATGCAAGAAGAACACAAAGCAAATTTGGAAACCTAAAGGACAAGAAAAGGTAAATCAACAAAGAAGAAAAGGCAATGCTTATGCATGGGATTACAAAACTTGGAGCAGTTGTGAAACAAGTGGTAAATATGGACATAGCTGAAAATTATATGAGATAATGGAAAATCAAATCAAGGAATTGGTCAAGCTCTAGAATGACATGTTCTCACTATCATAGAGTCAATCACTTAAGAAGAGATTGTGCAGGCCAAATAAACACTTATGGGAATGACAATACAATTGAGGAAATTGTAAGGATCAAAAATCAAATGTGGAAAAGAGCATCAAATGATAATGCAGGACCAAGAACTATAGTCAGGGACACCTCATCTGATGGATTAGGTGGCTCCACCGTCTCCAACTAGGCAATACAAGATGGTATGGAACTAGGTTTTGCAAAGCTATATCTTACATCGGTTCCTATATTTATTGCACATATGCCAAATCAACATGAATTAAGATGCACTATGGTATTAAAATTTTGATTACTATGATCTAGTTGAGTCAGTTAATATGTATCAAGATAGAACTATCAGTCAGTGAAAATTAAGAAGAGACAACCAAGTTACTATGGTAACCGAGTATATAGTATACTCACCAAGATAAAATATTGTTAGCATTAACCAAGAAAAATATTTGTTCACTGAGTGGTTGGTTAAGAGCATTTATTGCACCACCCTAAGATTTTTGTTATAAATTTCGTCAACGTGAACTCATTTGTTCACAACGTGATCATAGAGTAGAACAAAGAATAGAGCTAAGTAGCAACAAAGCACTTTCAAAGAATTCAATAGATATTTGACCATATTCCAAGCATACAGAGGTTAGTTACTAAGCAATCAACACTTAGCGAGTTATTCAAGCTCATTTTATAGAAGCCCTAAAAATAGAAAACATGACATCTTCTTCACAAAAAATGCAAGCTAAAATGAATAAGGATAAGAAGGTTTTTTTGGTAAATAAATCCACCTGTACGGAGCCAAATTACAAAATTCACCCACAGGTTGCAGCACAACCAGATGATAAAGGTACATTTTAATCCATCCCGCCTAGGGTTTTGGTAGTACGAGACATGCATACATTCATTCATTGCAAGATTGGTGAAATCAAATATTTTGATTTAATGGATACTTACCCATCATTGTGCACATAAGGAAAGATGAAAGATGACCATAAACACTTAGAGGTTAAGGGGTTAACCAATGCCCTATATTTTCTGAAGGTCTTTCACAATGGATGGATCCACATTTTACTAAGAAGAGTGCATGAAGTAAAGATATGGCTAGATGAACCTAAAAAGATAACAAGGGATGTCATTCATGTAGTCACTGGATACCCTATCTCGAATTAAAAAAAAGCCCTAAGACACCTACCGAGAACCAAGTTGGAAAAGCTTACTTTATTTGAGTGGGATGGTAGAGGATTGAAGGTCAACTATATCAATGATTCTGACCTAAGATTTGATGCTTATGCCATTGGGTATAAGATATTCCAGTCAAGAAGACCTAACAATGTAACTTGTGGAGTTGTTGATATAGCCTAGAAGATAGTTAAGAAAGGTCTACAACTTGATCTTTCTGAGCTATTGCAGAGGCAGTTAGAAGAAAAAATGAGAACCATCAGATCGACAAAGACAAATACATGTAAGTTAGGTTCATTACTACTTTGCATATTTCTACATGCAAAATTTCTTTCCATCAATCGGTAAAGTTAAGTGGAAGGCAGGCAGACCAATCACAGTCCAAATTGATGAAATGATAACAAGTCTAGGAAAGAACTTTGAACCTATAATAAATGAGTATTTCTCTAAGTTAAAAGCTATAATGGAGAAGAGATCCCATATTCCTTTACAACTAGTAGAAAAATACAAAGATAATATTTTTTTTGTAGTAGATATAGATACAACAATGATCAAAGCAGCATATCTGAGGATTGCATGGCTACCTCCAATGGAATATGAGTTAGACATTGATGTTGCATCTAAGGCTATTGATAAATTGTTAAATGAGCCTGTAGAAAAATATTTCATGAGATTTGGAACCTATGAAGAGGAAAATTCACACATAGAAGTACAATTGCAAGTACAACAATTGGGAAGGAAAAAGACAAAAATTGTCAAAACCTTGAAGAGGAAACTTGTCATAACTGATGAAGAATTGAACAAGTCTAAAGAGGAAACTAAGGAGAAGACCTCAGTCAGTAAAGCAGCCGAACCAGAATATGATACTGATGATACTGAGTCGGATATAGAACCAATTAAGGCACCTAAGGCCAAACAAAGCAAGAATACAAAGAGTGAATCATCATCAAAGACCATCTCACAGTCAGCAATTAAGGATTCATCATCTTTGAAGAAATGTGTAGCAAAAATAACCAGGCCCTCACCAAAATTTACATACCAAACAAGAAAGAAGAAGGGTACTACTACTGCACCAAAACCAAAGAGGAGATATGTGCAAAACAAAGATGAAAAGGATGATTCTGATGATAATCCAAAATAATTTAAGGTTGTACAGAATAAGCCATCACAAATAATTGATGAGATTTTAGATATAATAAAGACTACAGGGTAGTTAGCTCATCCGAAGATACATGCATATTCTGATCTAACCACCAAGCACAAGGATAAGCTAGAAGATGCAATAATAGTTATGATGATTAACTTTAAACAAGTTCCAGTTGAGTTTGCTACTTCTATTCCATTAGAACTATATGATAGAATATCATCATGATGGACATATGCACTCCAAACTGAGAAATAGATGAGAGAAGTAGCTCTCACACTTATAAAAGTTTAGTGCATAGTTGAGGAAATTCATGATATAATGAGGCAATATGCTAAGAAATTTATGAAGAAACAAAGAACATTGAATATCCTACAAGGTAATATGAAGGAAGTGGGTATTGAGAGCACCAAAATTTGGAATGAACTGTTGAACCCAATTAAGGACATACAAGATACTGAGAAATTAAATGTTGTTGCATCTACTAGACCAAGCATAGAACCTATAAGAGTTGATAATGCGGTAGTTGATAATGTGTTAGATGGTATTCCTAAACTTTTGACTAAATAGGTCACCTAGATATCACAATCACTAATGTAACTGAAGGATATCTGGATGACAAAGCCAATAAAGATTAGTTGATTGAAGAAACTGAGACTATTGATGAGCAGGATACATCACAGGTCACCCAAGAGAATGTACCTAGCTAGTTACCTATTCTAGTTAAAGAAATTAATATTGATACCGCAGCACAACAAAAGTCATTTGATCAAGCAACAGATACGACTAAAGATAAGGGTGAAGATCATAGTAAGGACACCAAGCATAGTGGTGGGATGACACAAGATGATACACCTAAGGATATCACTGATGCTACAGAGGAAAAAGGTGAAGGAAACAAAGAAACCCCTAAAAAACTAGTAGATACATCTACTATAGACACAAGGTCAGTTATCGAGGAACCTCACAAAGGTATCACACTGAGTACCGAGAAATCAAAGTCAATAACCAATCAAAAGGCTCAGTTATCTTTAGCACTTTCACCGTCATCAAGTGGTCAAGGTTAGAAGAAGAAGAAGAAGAAGAATAAAGTTAACAAGGACGTAGTTATGCTGGATAAAATTATAGAGAATCCTGACTGGGATCCCAAGACACTTGATCTGGAAACACTAAAGAAATATGGTGAAATTTGAACCAGAAAGGAAACACAAGACAAGCTTAAACTAGAAGCAAAGAGTGCTCAAGTGCTAGAGAAATCAAAAGATATCTTAATGCAAGTTGTCCCTGACATTAACATTGATGAATGAGCCCCCATACTGGAAAAATTTGAACTTCTCACTGAGGCAATTGACCATCCTAATATTGATGCCGAGCAAAAACTAGAAGAAAGAGAAAAGAAGAAGATCCAATATAAAGTTACAAAAAAGATCAGCCAAGCAGTGGTCGTACTTAAGGTAACTCTGTCAGAACTTGTAAATGGTTTAGAAACTATCATATCAGAATCCATTACTATTCTACAATAGTTGTGCACATTAGACCAATTCACTACCAATATTAGTGAAAATAAAAAGCAAATAGATCAAGATATAAAGGCTAGTGCACAGAGTCTTTCAACCGAGAAACATGCATTGCAGATGCATTACACCAAGGTACTTCAGAATAAGAAGTTAAGACTAGACCAAAAAAAATAAGAGGAACAAATCAGAGAGAAAATAACTGATCTCTAGGTGATGTTATTATCGCATTTATTCATGATGCAGAAACATGTGACAAAGGCAAAGAATCTCATTTCCACCCCAAAGTTATCAGTGATAGAAAGCATATATGATATGCATGCTCAGCTAAATCTAGAGATACTCACCCTCGAGCATTTGAAGGAGGAAAGGGAGAAATTATTGGAAACACTCAAGAATGCCCATCCCAATATTTTTGACAAACTATAAGTTACACTCCTTTTGTCATTAATTTCAAAAAAGGGGTAAATATATGTATATATATAGTAAAAGGGGGATACTATAATCATCTGTATGAGTTTATATACATATACTAAGTATATACAAAGGGGGAGTCACTATGTATATCATTATGTATAGTACTAAGTTTTTGATACTAATGCCAAAAGGGGAGAATATTACTCCAATTGCACATTGAAGTTGTCATTAGCTATCAAGTAGACCTAATGGACAGTCGGTAACAGAGTCACAAATAGGATAGTTGGTTTAATCAGCAAAGTGTAGAGTCAACCAAGATCACTAATCACGCTCAGAGTAAATTAAGTACAGTTATTACCAAGTAGACAGACTAAACTGAGCAGAAGACAACATCAAGCTACAAGCATAATCGAGCACCAGTATAACTGAGATAAAAAGCATCACCAAGCACCGAGAGACAACATAACCGAGTGGAACAAAGGCAACCTAAAAGTTAGTTATGACACATTAATCTATGTAAAAACTTTTTAGCCGACCTAGATAATGGTTTACATGATCGAGGAGGACTTTAATTATGGATATACAATATTAATTATTTTTGTCTCCTATGTGTAGATGATCAAGGTAAATTTTTTACACTGTTGATCTAAGGATAAGGATGTAATTGTTAAACCCTAATTAGGTCATATCATTTAATATATAAGTGTATAGATGTCAAATTTTTTTATGTATGTTGATCAAGAATTGATCAAGTAGCCACCATACTACATACATCAGAGATCAACCAAGGGAGTTTTAGAAAGAGATTACATTACAGAAATCAGTTCTCAGAACTAAGGCAAGGCTACTAAGTATAACATAGCAGAAGGTATATTCACATTGAGGTAATATATGTTTTTATTAGATTAATGGACTGTATCAACAATATTGAGATTGTATATATTTTAGATCAAATTTCTGTTACTCTCTAAAAATTGTAACAGACTCCTAAATCTCTTAATAGAGTAGACTTAACAGTCTTATTGTAAATCTCTTAACCTAGTGCACACATAGATTGTGTTTCAAAATCCTTAGACGAGGTAGATATAATTGATCTTATTGTACTCCTAATAGGGTAAGATCATCAGAAGTGATCATTTTGTATAGCTTTAACATGATGACTTTATTTCTGCAGTAGTGAAGTTTTGTGGGTCTCATCCCCACCATAGTTTTTACCTTCTAACAGGGGTTCGCTTCGATACCAAAATACTAGTGTCATGAGTACTTAATTTTATGTATGTGTATTGTTTACTTTACATGCATTTACATTTCAGCATTTATACTTTATGATTGGTACATGCAAATCTACTTAGTCGGTTAATGAAGAACAAAGATTACAAGATTTGATTGAAAAAAATTTAAGGGTACTGATTCACCCCTCCCCTCTTAGTACACATCCTTTCCATTAACCCAACATTAGACCAACAAGAAACTTGAAATTCAATTGGAAAGAACAAGGAAACCAAATAAATTGACATATTGCTTCCTATCTATAAAGAGTATGATCTAAATCAGTCAGTCCTAGAATGGAAGATTCAAATTTAGAATTAAGCTAGTTAGTATACAATTCAATCCTAAGACATGATTAAATGATTCATTAAAGAACAAAATAAATGTTGTCTAATTAGTTCTCAAAACATGAAATCAATTTGACAGCATTAGATTGAAATTATAATTCTAAAAATTGGGACCCTTTGAGCTCAAAAATCAGTCCTTCTATGGAGGAGAATGGGAAATGGAGGGTTGAGATTAATCCATGAGGAGCAGTGAGGATTGAAATTTAGTTGATCCATGTGAGTGAACTCTCATTGGTCTGTGGATTGACTTTGCATGTGCAAGTGATGAGTTGTTATTTTGATAATATTTATTAATTCCCTTTTAATTAATTACTTTAGCCAAGGAATTTAATGGGATTGATTTAATTAAATAGGCCAAGGTAATTAATGTGAGGTAATTATAAAATCACTTTGATTTGAGGAATTATGTTTATTTTGATGAATTATGCCAATAATCAAATAGTTGGATTGACATAATTGAGGGTATGATCACACTTAGGGGAAACATGGTCCCTGGTTAGAGTAGACCAATTTAGGGTGGTTACAAGTAGGTCATATGGTAACTCATGTATATCAGAATTATGTCAAAATGAACTGTCATCATCCCTCAAAGGTAGGAGAACTACACGCCCAATGGAAGAAAAACACATAAGAGTTACAAATAAGATTCTTTTTAGGATGGCACGTGAGAGACCAAAAAGAATAGGTAGCTACCATTTTGCATCATCTCAAGAAGACAACATAAAGGCACATGTAAAAAAAATGGCACATGAACGACATAACATGTAAAGATATATAGAAGAAGTGAGATACAAATCAAAGAATGTGTACAATATTGTGATTCCTTTACCACCTTGTGCCAATGGAGCAACATGGTTCGTTTAAAGAAATCTAAACAAAACATGAAATAATAAGCACAACATGGGGGAAGCACATCATGAAAAACAAACAAACAAAAATGAAAAGAAAATCCATTGTACTAGAGGAGATAGTCAAGCATATCACCTACCCCTCCATCTCAGTCCATAGTGTTTAGGGAAGGTGGGAAACTCGCAAGAGGAGAAACATCAAGAATAACAGATGGAACAATAGAAATTTCCTAACAAAGACGTTTTTATGAAGATAGGTCACAATATTTATTACTAGGATTGATAGATAATTGTTGTGAAAGCATAAATGGTAAATCATGACCAATATCAATGGTATCATAAATTTCATCCAAATCACTAGCATGAATATCATTTTTAGAATCAAGAACATCATCATCAAGAGTATCTTCTTCATCTAGATTAATTGCAATATAATCTAAGATGTGAATAGAATTGTCATGTTTGTTCTTTTTAACTTTGTTTAAAATCACTTCCTCCATTGGCCGAGGCATGGGTTGGTCAAAGAGAAGCAAAGAATGAGGAGGTGTATGAGGTGAAGCAATGTTTTGAGAAGCATGTTGATGGGCTCTAGAAATACACATCTAACAACGATCACGAGCATGACAGTTATGTTTGGTTTTGCTAGATATTTTAGTTGGGATATGATCAATCAACATCTGTTCCTTTTCTTATTTATGAGGAAGAACTGAAGGAACTACACTAGGTTGATAGATGGGTTGAGAAGTATGTATAAGCAATATGAAGAGGTGGTATAGGTGGTGTAGGAAGAAGTCCACATCTAGGGAAAAGAGATGGAACATCCTTAGTTTTTCTAAGTTCACAAATATTTTGGACCTTATAGGCTTGGTATGATCTAAAGAGATGGTCAGAACAGGTTTGAATTGGTTGAGGCATAGAAGACCAAAATAAATAAAGGTCAACTAAGTCATGAGGTACAAAAGGTTGATAAAGACTATGGTTAGCAATAATGTTTTATCCTTTATGATGAAATTTAACATATTTATGAATACGAGAATTCATGACATGCATGGAGGTAAGCAAGGGAAGACGCAGTTTGACTTGAAATTGATTAGAATTTGGCATGACAATCAAGGTAACACCTAAATTTTTACCATGAACTTAAATAGGGAAGGAAATGGAACCATGGGTAAGATAAAGGAAACTATTGCAAGTTTGAATCATAACATCATACATATCGTAAAATTACTTTTTCTATTGTTTACTATAAAGATGTTCTTCAGTTATCACATTCACCATGAAATTAGGATCAACAAGGGTGCCATGGGTAGGAAGGTCATTAACCTTTGCGTCAATATAGAGAGGACCATCAGGAGCTTTAATTGTCTCAGTTGGGTAAAAGGTAATGCAAGGATGTGATAAAGGTTTAGGTTTAACTTGTTCAACTCAGTTAACAACATGATTGGCTTCATTAGTTTTGTCATCATACTCAATGCATTGGGCAGAAGAAGGTTGATTAATGGTATTGGTTGAGTGACACAATATATTTGAAAGTTTTGGTTAGGAGATACCATAGATTTATTTCCTTGATCATGGTCACCATCATAAGATATAGCCTAAGAATTAATAAGGTCTTGGATAACACTTGTCAAGTGGAAACATTTTTCAGTATCATGACCGGGTTGACAATGATATTAAAAAAAAGCTTTGGGATCAAAGTATCTGGATTCAGGTTTAGAGGTGTAAATTGGTTTGATAGGAGGAAGTGTTAACACATTAGCATTAATTAACTTAAAAATCACATTATGTAAAGATTTAGAAAGATGAGTATAATTACGAGCAAGTCAAAAAGATGACAAAGGAGCCACATCTTTGGATGTTGTTACCACTTGCTCATCAACATTGTTGGATGATTTGTTAATTTTGATGTAGTTATTTATTTCTAAAACTTATTGAAATTGGATGTAGAATCACTCTTATCAACGGGGTAGGATTCATTGGAGTGGTCAAATTGACTCACTTGTAGTTGATAATGATGAAACATTGCACACAATTGTGGAAAAGAAGAGAATTCATAAAGAAGTATCATATTTATAATCTTACATTGTAAACTAGCAATAAAAATGCATTGCACATCTATATCAGGCACACTATAAGAAATATAAGCTTGCAAATGCTTAAATTTACCAATGAAATCACTAAATTTTTCTTTAACACCTTGTTTACAATGTATTAAATTAGTTAGAGATATTTTAGGACCAATTTTGTTTTGAAATTGTTCAATGAAAGCATTAGATTTTTTTTGGAAAGAATCAATTGAATAAGGAGGAAAGGAACAATAGCATTGCAAAGCTTTATCTCAAAAGGTTCTAGTAAATTTTTTTCCATAAACCTATGGTAATGAGAGAAATTACTACACAAGGTTTGGAAAGTTTTGACAAGAGTCACAGGATCACCCTTAATGTATAAGTCTCAAGATGAGGAATCTCCATATATTGTGGGATAACAATGCGAATAATATCCAAAGAAAAAGGACTAGAAATATCACAAGTAGGAATGTTGAACTTGGGTTGGGTCATGGAAATAATTTGTTTTTGCGAAGAAGACATAATTTGAGCCAAGCTATTAATGGTAGAAATCGTAGAAAGAATGGTAGGAGGAGAAACATTAGAAATGTTAAAATCATTATTGAAAATTGAAGGAATGGTTGAATATAAACAATGAACACTGTGATAAGTGTTAGAATTCAAAGAATTTGTAAGCCAAGATCACCTGCAGCAAAATACATGTCACAAAGGCAAAGAATGGAGACAAAACTCACATAGATATGAAAGATGAAAATATTCATTCAAAGAGAGAAATGAGAGAATTACAAAATAATTGATAATTACAAAGTGATCAATCCTAATAAAGGAGATCAAACCCCTAAGAAGGGTGGAGAATCCTAGGTTGCATGAATAATTAATAAAAGAATTAATTATTGCATGCCTAAAGTTTAGCTTAAGTGAACTAGAGATAAAAAGGTGACTTAATAATTAAATCAATAATGATTTAATTAATAAGTGAAAATATGACTTAATAATTAAATCAATAATGATTTAATTACTAAGTGAAAATATATTTTTACTCTAACACACCCCTTAAGATAAACTTGGGGAGAAGCTAAAAACCTAGAAACAACTGCTGAAAGAAGGAAATGGGTCCTGACAACAAGGCCTGATCAGGTACCCAAGTACAAAAAATATTTGTAAAGAGGAGAAATGGAGAAAACCCAGTGGGAAAACCCCTCTCAAAAAAGAGATGAAGTCTAGTGAAGGATTGAAGAAGCCTACAAACTAGGGAAAGTCCCATAAAAATAGGAACAAAGATCTGGTAGAGAAGACTGTAATCTGCATGAGTGCCCTAAAATGACACTACTCGAATCAGGATGGAAAACAAGGCAAACATCAAAACTCAAAGATACTGATGGAAAAAACATCAAATACTGAAGAGATGATTAAAAGAACATGTAGAACATCTCTAAAGCATGAAGCTACAAACACGGTCAAAGAATTTTTGTAATCTATATGAGTTCCCTCAAATGACACTACTTGAATTAGGATGGAAAATAAGGCAAACATCAAAACTCGAAGATATAGATGCCAAAAACACAAAGTCTAAAGCCTCCAAAATAGGAACGAAAGAAGAGTGTCCATAAGGTAAATGATCCATCTCACCGAAATGCATAGGTACCATCCACTGCATCCACCTAGCATATAGGAACAAATACTGAATACATAGAATAAATCCATCAAACCAAGGAAGCATATAGAACCAACAGGAAATACCCCCCCCCCCTAATGTTGATCAGGGAGAGGCATGATAGATACACTAAGTTAGACTGCCAATAAATATTGCATGATGAAGAACCTACAAGAACAAAATAAAGTATAATGACGAGGGTGATCAGTCGCTTGTCACACAAGAGGCTAATTTCATGGAAGGAAAAATCACTTGACAAAGGTACAACAAACCCCCCCCATGGCATTTTATAATATAGTGCAAGTACAATCAGGTACACAATGTGCAGGATCCCAAGTAGGCATAATGACACTTTATCTCAGTGTGTTTGCAAAAAATGCTATAGAAAAAGATGTATACAATATCCAAAAAGGAAACGATCCCAGGACTAGAAACATCCAAGATATCCACCAAAATGCCAAAAAGAAAAAAATGAATAAAAGATACCTGGAGAAAATCCTGGGTGTGAGACCCATAGAAGAAGGACAATGGAACCAACTTTCCAATGCCATGCGGAAGTCAAAAAAGGAGTCCGAAGGAGAAAGATATGGCGACCGGAGTGTAAAATGGAAGCATGACTTTGACTGGTGAAAAAACCTTGCGAGACAACAAAATAAGAAAACTAAACCTAGAAAATTAGGTCGGGCTCAGAACTAGCTTTCCGACGATATCTTGTTTGGAAAAAAAAATTCTCCGTTTTCTCAAGTTATGAGTTAGAATTAAAAGAATTCATAGGCCAAGATCACCTGCAACAAAATACATATCACAAAGGAAAAGAATGGAGACAAAACTCACATAGATCTGAAAGATGATAAATATTCATTCAGAGAGAGAAATGAGGGAATTACCAAATAATTGATAATTACAAAGTGATCAATCCTAATAAAGGAGATCAATACCCTAAAAAGTGTGGAGAAACCTAGGTTGCATGAATAATTAATAAAAGAATTAATATTGCATGCCTAAAGTTTAGCTGAAGTGAACTACAAATAAAAAGGTTACTTAATAATTAAATCAATAATGATTTAATTAATAATTGAAAATACCTTTTTACTCTAACAGTAAGTGGGCATGGATGAAGGCAGTGAAATTTATGACACACTTGAAGGAATAGAAGGAAGAATAGGATTAGGAAAAATCACGTGTAGGATTGGAATTTTGAATTGAAGTTTGGATGATAGGTGGATCATAAGTGGACACAATAGGAATGGAAGTAGAGATAGGAAAAGAGGTCTCAACACTTTTAGTTGGTGGACTAAATCCTAATTATTGAGCACAATCCCTAATGGGTTTGATATTGGAATCAATTCAAGATAAGAAATACTATGCAAGAGGTTAACACCATGTTCATCAGTGTGAATAAGTTTCCTTAAGCATTCTACAATGGAAAGAAATTCAAGATTACTATTTTCATGACCTAGCCAATGTTCAAAATTCTCAAATTCATGGGAAAGTTTTTGGACTTGAACAAGAGTAACCCTTAATGATTCTTCTTAATCATGAGAAGAATGAGTTATTCTCCATGATATTATTGGGATCACTAAGATGCATGTTCGCCTCATCAAGATTCCTAGGAAAGGAGGGTTCGCGACAAAAAAAACCCATAAGTCTACAACTTATTCTAACTGGAATACTATAGGTTGGACTCAAAGTGATGAAGCTCATGCACAAGGAAATGAAATGAAAGAAAAATGTAATACAATTTGAAAGAAATATTCAAACAAATTAAATTTCACTATCAAATTTAAGCATGTAATGTAAATTTTGACTAACAAAATGCACACATAAAAATATACGATATAAATATAATGCATATGAAAGATATCTAAATAAAAAGAAGGGGAATCAAACACCAAAATAAGAATGGAAATGTACTAATTCAGGTTCACCAAAATGTATCATATGAAATGGTGAGAAATACTATATAGAAAGACCACTCACCAAATCAAATGGGTTATGGAGGCCTATGATACATTAGGAAAAACCCAAAAGGCTTCACCCTCAAACCCAAATCATATTATCACAACCCCAAATTATGAAGGGGTACTAATGCTAAATATAGATTTGAAGATGAAGTGTGGGGATTGAGTTCTATTTATGTTAAAGTGTATATGATATGTAAAATGATATGTAAATCTATGAAAGGAATGAAAAATATGATAAATGAAATGAAAATTAACAAGATATGATGCATAAAAATAAATGCATGATGAAAATAAGAATAATTAACTCACCTTGAAGCTAGGAGAGGAGGAAAAAACTTCCTGGAAATGATTATCACAGAACTGTCAGAATAAGAAATGGTTATGGATCGGGCACTCTTAGACAAAGTAGACCTTGTCCAAAGGTTTATGTTGAACAAAGTCAACCTTGTCCAAGAAAGTCGACCTAGTCCCAGAGGCTAAAATATTGATGAAATCTAAAGAGGACCTCTCACTGGTTCTGAAGCTCCAGAAATCCAGATTCAAAATCATGAAAACTTGTTCTTGTACAGAAGGAGAAGGGGAAAAGGTTTTAGAAAGGAGCTTTCCTTGGTCAAGGCCCTTTATAGGAATCAACCTTGAAATCAAATATAAATTGAATAAGGAAAGTAATGTAAACAAGATAAATGTCATATTTATCTTGCATTAAAAACCCTCATGGATGGATGTAGAAATAAGTCAAATCCATGAAGATGCTTTAAATTTATGTTTATAATGTGTTGTAGAATCAAGGATTCCTTCACAAATGCATGAATCTACACTTTCCAAATCCTAGATATTCAATGAGTGTATGCTTGAAATCTTGAATGGAGAAGAGGAATGTATCTTCTTGCTTTCTTGAGAATTCATCTACTTGGCCATCATGAGATAAATTTTCATCAATAAGAGAATATTTCCTTTTCTTGAATGGAAGAAGACTTGGAGATCTTGAAATGGATGCTTTCCTTCAAATCTTGAATCCAAATCCTCAATTGGCTTGATTACTTGCACTTGATCAATTGATTTCTCTTGAAATTGAGATCATGTAAGAATTTCATATAGCTAATGGATGTCTTATGGATCGTAGATGTCAAAATGAGAGGAGGGAGCCCTCTTTTGTAATCATTTTAGGATTTAGAATTTCCAGGCCGATCACAAATAAAGATCAGGAAGAAAAACCTTTGCATTGGGCCTGAAGCCCACTTAATCACAATGTCATAGGACAAGGTTGAATTGGGTCAACCTTATCCAAGACAAGGTTAAATTGGGTCAACCTTTTCTAGGAAAAGGCTGACTTAGTTCTATCTAGTCCTAGTATTATTAGATTCAAGGTAGATCTGAGTCTTGGAAAGTGTGAAAAGTTTTGGGGAAAGAAAATGAAAGATCCGGGAAATCAAGCATAAAGACATTCAGATCTTGAAATCACTAAAATGGGGTCTAATAGGTCCTAAAGGTATCCAATAATGGGTGATAAATTTATAGGATGATACGCTTGGTGGCTCTGTATTCTAAATTTAGTCCAAGTAAAAATAGGACTAGTTTCCTAATTTTCATACTTGAGCTAGTGAACCCTATTTTTCACCATTACTCTTCTTCAACAAATCAAAAGACCAATTAGGTTAGTTTAAGATAAATTTTAGTTAAAAGCATATAAAACATTATTAGTTTGCCTCAAGCACATGCATCACAAAACAAAATGAGATTTGGACCAACCCAAATCATAATTGGGGACAAATACATTACAACACATCCTCCAAAGAAAATATAATTGATTGGGATCAAACTACAAGTGAAGGAGCCAAGATTGTCGGTCCAATACTAGGAAATTCACCAAAACAGTCAATTGTACACCTTTTTATCATTGGAGATAGAAAAAAAATATCATGTAGATTAAGATAAAAGAAATATAGAATTTTCACAGTATCCCTACAACCTTATCCTAAAGTATTTGATTTTTATGTGCTAGCACAGGTAGAGAAACACAATGAACTTATGAAATCAGAATATCCTAGACTAACAATTTCACTTTGATACTTGTGGATATTGCATTGTGGTACACCAAATCACCTAAAACTTGTATGGAACCTATCTTATGAATTATTGAACATATACTCAAATCCACACTAGCATATATATTATTCTAGAGGAATGAAAAACATTCTAGCTATCTTTTGAGGAATTTCACTCTACCTTAGTGCAATCCAGAGAACAATTAGTTATAAATCTTTCTATAGAAGGTGTTAGGACATAAAACCTTGGATATATCTTCCTTAATGATTGATAACCTTGAATCCAAAACTCCAAGACCATATCTTGCAATGTGGAGGAATTCAAACCAAAATATTGATACTCTATCTTAGGTAAACATTCATTGTTTATGCCTTAGAAAAATTTCTCACCAACAAAAGTGAAGATAGAGATTACACCGCTTAACTTAACTTCACTCGACTCCTTGAAACATTCAAATCTCAATTTACATGGTTTCATTCTTCAATATATATAAATTACTCATAGGATAAGATGCACCAAATACTTATGATGTCGTTGGACTACACTATGTTATTGTGACAAGTGCATGGACTTCCAGACAGTTATACTATCATCACTTACACTACTTTGGATATCTAGACCACTTATTGATCATGTTGAATCATCTAGATAACTTAACTGACGTCATCACATTGCATTGATCTTTAAAACTACTTCACTATCATATTGACTAACCCATACCGCTTTACATATCCTCAATTATGTTGATGACACGTCTTTATGTATATAAAATAATGTCTCTCAAATGTGTTGATCCAAATCATCTCTCTACCTTTGTAACTATACAAATCCATCTTTATAGACACGTGATAGGATGACATCAATGGAAACATATTGTACACACTACAACACTTTTAAGTGTGATGTATTACACAATATTTTTGAAAGAAAACATATTCCTAAGGGAGTATGAAGATGTGCTAGAAAAAGAGAAATTATTTTGGAGCTCAAAAGTAAGAGAGTTGTGGATCAGCGAAGGTAACAAAAAATAATATTTTCACAATGCAACCAAAATCTAAAGTTAAATCAATAAATTTACAAGGATTAGGAAGGACAATGGATAAACCAGAGAAGATACTCAAGTAGTCTGTGGAATTTTTCAAAAACATTCTCAATAATTGAAAAGGGATCTAATTTGTGGAAGTAGTAGAAAATACTACATATCTTTCCCAAATTGGTCTTAGCAGAGAAAAACAAGATGTTAATGGAAATATTTATGTAAGAATATATTAAGGTGGCTTTGAACCAACTTCAACAAGACAAAGCTCTTGGTCTAGACGAGTTCCTAGTAGGATACATTCATAAATGTTGGGGTATCATTGGTCAAGAAGTGATTGAAACATTTCAAAGCTCAAGACATCAATCTACCTTATGTCTTGTCTCACTCTTTCAACAGGGGCAAGCCAAAAAATAAGCCATAGAATTAGGAGATTCTTAGGGCAAGGAAAATCAAAACAAAACAAGATACCACTAATTGTCTGGGACAATATATACAAAATAAAAGAAGGTAGTGGGGTGGGCTTGAGAGATTTGTTAAAAAAAAGCCTTTGGAGATAAACTAGTTTTAAAAAAGCATATGCTTCCAAATCGGAAATGGGTGAGGATATTGAAAAAAAAAACCTATAAGGAGATACATTACACATTCTCACATCTCAAATTTTACCCCAAGGATCTCGGATTTGAAATTTCATATGTAGTTATAGGTCTCTCCTTACAGACTATCTAACATAGGAAATTTACAAAATCTGCACTTTTTTGGAAAGACTCTACCCAAGTTTAGAGAGGTCGAGAGAGATGGATCTTGTAAGCAGAGTCAAAATCTAGTTTTGGGGCCAATTGTGAGGGATTGCATGCATGAAAGCATAAATAGCATAATCTCAGTATGGAAATGGAAGGGTATGAAGGTCTTGGGTCTTACCAATAACAAAACTTCAATGTTGGAAGCAATTCTCAAACACAAAACCATCTCCATTTAGAGAGGTAAGGACAAACTTGTTTTAAATGGTTCACAAACAAGCTAATGCAATACAAAGGATGGCTACAAATATTTTGTGAAGGATGATAATGAGACTCAATTGCTAGTGTAATTATGTTGGAACAAATACTTCATTCCAAAGGCACCTATCTTTCCCTGGGTTGTCTCGTAAAACATAATCATAAAAGCATACAAAATTGTGAAACTAGGATATCATGGCTCGACAAGGTGTGTCTTGTGTAAAGAAGCATGTTAAGATGTGAATCACCTCTTGATTGGCTACCCCTCCTAATAGGAATGTTGATAGTGGATATGTGCTAAGTTGGGCTAGGTTAGTGCATTGCGTAATGATATAATCAACTTATTCAAGGCATGAACAATAATCAACAAAGCAACCATGTTTTCAAGTCTTTGGGTCATTAGTTGTATCCTTAGATCTAAGACACTCTTCTCAATCACATGAAGTTGGGGGCTGAATGAATTGCCCCTCATTCTCCCATCTTCCATGCCATGCACTTTCTTGCTCCTCTCTTATCATATAACGAAAAGGCACTTTATGGTGACCGCAAAAGACTTAAATATAATGCTTCAATATTGTTGAAACTAAGCCTAAATAGTAATAATCAATACAAACAAGATTCCTTGACTTTTTTTCCACCTTTTCCTATGTTTAAGACCTCTCCCCCCTTTCTATATACTGAGTCGAGATATTTTACAACATGATGGTCACAAACACGCTCCATTCCATTCATGATTTGTTTTGTTTTAGCATTCCATTCAAGCCTTCCATAAGAAATTTTATTTTCACAATTGGGTTTCTAATTTTGTGAACATCCTTATTATAATTTCCTACGTCACAATGTTAACCAAAACAATCATCCATATGGTAAGGATTTATCTTCATTGTAGAAAGTGATCTTTTACCAATGCAATTATTTATAAGAAACGATAAAACTTGTTATAATGAAACTTATATTTTTTATACAATTAAATTGTTTGAAAATAACAATCAAACTTTTTAATAATTGAAATGTTATAAATCCAATATCTTTTACAAGAACAACAATATGCAATATCTTTCAAAACTCTGTAAATTTATTGGCTACCATATATTTGAGACTAACATTTAAAGCCAATATTTATTGTTTTACTCAAATACAAAAATTATATTAAACATTTATATATATACCTACTTTTAACATAACCATTACCCATATCTTACATTTATTCATTTAGTTGTTCATACCTAGAAAATGTAATCCTAGCTTCGCTTTCACAAACCAAAATGAAACAAATAAATCCATTGAATTCCCCAAAAGGAAGCAAAAGCATATTTGACATTTCCCTTTCCTTGCGTCATCTTTTAATATCTTAAGATGTACGTTTCCTCATAAATCCAACATGACCTCATATTGTAGGGTTGGTGAACGCTCTATATTATTCATGTGATGAGAATCCAATCACATGTTATACATCATGTGATGCCCACGTTGATTTAATAATTAGAAAATGATGGATGGATGCCATCATCATGCATGTATGTCTATGAATGGATGATGGGATGGGTACCGCATACAACCTCATTAATGATCACGCGGGACTTCATTTACAAGAATTCACGGTTATTTAGACCCTTATACCACTCTTTGTCCCCACATGAAATACTAAACCTTTTGTTTAAAACATAGCATAATGATTTTTCTAGGTTAATTAAATAAAGCATTTAATTGTAAATGTTGGTTACTTTATTAATTGAGTTGAGGTAAATAAAAATAATAGATCTAAATAAATGTAGCAATTAGATAATAAGATAAACGTTTTAATATTAGTAATAAATAAATGGTGTCAATGTTGTTGTGGGTGATTCATTAATAGTGAGGAAATAATGATTCAGTCTAGATTTTTTTAATTTATTTATGTGGAATGTTTTTGATAATAAAAGCAACTAAAACAAGGGGGTTGTCCCTTACAAGAACAAGGCTTGCAGGCGGATAAGAAGGCCATTAACAACACATAGGCATCACAATAGGTGCTAACCTAGAAAGACAAAGAACAAAGCACTAAGGCTAGAAGCCCTTCAAAGGAAAGGCCCTACTCACGCCGCATGAGCAAATAAGCGAGAGCTTGAAGAACAGTTCTTCCTACACCGTCAGACTACTGTCCAGGCGATGATATCCTTAGGCTCACCAACAAAGGAGACCCTGCTAGGACACCCATCAACATAGAGGCCAGAGTGCTGAAGAGGCAGAGCATTATCAACAAAAGCTTGTTGTAGAATAAGAGCAGAAGCAGTAGGACCAATAAGGGCCACATGGCCAATGGAGGTTTCACTTGAAGTAACAGGGGCAACATCAAGGGTTGCAATAGAAGCAGGAATCATACGAGCAATAGAGGTTTGGTTCTGACCAATAGCATGAGCAACAACCAGATTTTCAGCCGGAGCTTCATCTTCATCAACAAACTGAGAGTCTTCAGAGGAAGAATAAGAAGCATGAATTGTTAAATGATCAACACTTGCATCTCTCCACCAAGAAGAACCACCTTTTCTGCGCAAAAGAGCACACACATTGGCCATGTGTCATGTAGAGAAGTAATGCCGACAACGGAAGGGAAGGCCCTCATAATCCAACGCTTGAGTCCATGGCCTATCACCGACCATGAGCACCACCTCCCCCAAAACTGAAGTGGAGATATCCATATCAACTAGAATACGGGAAAAACTAGAATGACATAATGTTGCGATAGCTTCATCCACCTTCACAAAATTACCAAGAGATTTTTGATGCCCTCAAAGCAAGACATCTCCCAAAAGTGAAGTGGGAGATTAGGTAGGTGAACGCAGATTGAGTGGTTCAATAAGGGGGTTGAAAGTTACTCTCCAGGGTTTGGCAAAAAGGGAATGATATCCCCAAACCCATAACTTGTTCACTATTAAATCACAATCTTCAGAAGAGGAAAATGAAGCAACAAAAAACCCCTTTGCACAAGGGTATATCTCAATGTCACCAAAAACTAGGGGTCGCCAAGAACTAGTTACCCAACACTGTAAATCTGGAAGAGAGGGCCAGAGACCTGCAAACCTGCAGACCAAACTGCGTCGCCAATAGAAGTCCACGTTGTCCATCACCTCAGGACCACAAACAACCATATGGGAGGCCTTGAAACAAGCGATAGGACAAGCTTACATCCTAGGAGGAACGACAGACTTGGAAGCCCGAGCATAGCTCCTTCCACCAATGTCTGTAGATTTTGGGAGAAGGGCTCCCTCTGTAAAAGACTCGGGACTAATACCCCCAAAACTTGGAGCGATATCTCCTAGGGTGTTCAACACAACACCCTCATCCAGTGATAACCCATCACCAGAAACACCTTCAACCCCACCAGAGGAAGTCATTGCCGGTCTGACAGACTATGCCCCAAAGATAAGCGCAGAGGCAGTAGGTTTGAGGGAAACACCTGACGAGCAGGGAGGGAGACTACAGACATCAATAACAACACCAGGGTGCCCACATTGGGTAGAGCCCACACCCAACAAAGATTCATTGATAACACCAGTTGAAAGCCCCAAAATATGGGCAACGACAACAACAGAAGAACCGTTACCAGCAGGGACCCCCGAAGAAGGCATCACGAAACCCCAAGCAACATCGTGGGGCGACGAGGGGCTCTAGAACTAGTTGTAAACCCAGAAACCAATCTACGCAAATTTTAAAATGTAGAGTTGGAAGTAGAGCCGTTAGACATCGTGAAGCTACTAGAGAACAATGTTTTATGTGGAATGTTAATTAAAATTATGTAAAATGATTTTAAATTAGATCTTTGACTATTCAAATTTGGTCTAATACATGGAATTGATATATTGTATGAAATTGATCTACTAGAAAGTATATTAGAAGATTTGTTCATGTTCACATATCTTAAGGTGATGCTAAAGACAATCTTTAGGAGCCTTTGACTTGATAAAGGAGAAATCTCTTGATCAAACCCCTCATATTGGACCAAATTAATAATAATGAAAAGGATTGAAGTTAACATTCATAGAGATGGAAATGACTTTATGATGATCTAGATTTGATTTGTTTATTGCACTTCAGAATTGAAGTGTGTTCTAATTATGCCCCTCTTTCATAACAACATAGCATGTGTTGGAGTGCACAATAAATATCCTTAAAAAAACATGACACAATAACATGTTAAATGAAGTTTGTGCTAGGCCAGCTCACAATGGCTAATGAAAGAGTAGGAAAGTATAATTTGAATTTTGAATCATGGAGTCTAGGGTTGATTTCCACACTTCTCAAGACTAACCAAGATCAATCTTGCACCCCTTATAAATTGCCTAAAGCGATAAAGTGTTAATTAAATTTAAATATTTGAATCTTGAAATCTAGGCATTGTTTCAACACTCTTTAAGACTAACCTAGATCAATCTCATGCCCTATATACATTTCTTAAATTTATAAAGTATTGATTTTGAGGTGAGGGATGCATATTTATGAACCATTTAAAATGGGGATGAAATGAAGACGGACAATGATGAATAAGTATAGGATTATGGGTAAGGAACATAGGTGTATGTGCCTTATTTCATTGTACAGTGACTCCCATATTGGTATTTTATCATATGCTTATCCTTCTTATCCGAGCTAGATTCTTATATGGTTTATCATATGACTGTTCATATATATTCTTTTATATTGGCATTTATGTGATGCACTATATTCAATTGTTCATATTGCATCACTGCTGATGTGGATAGTTGGTTATACTTGTGATTTCAATGATGATCATATAGGCATGATGACCTTGTGATGATGTGCCATGATGCTATATGATGATATTTGGATACATTTACATGTATAGAGGATATTTTGGCTTTTTGACATTACTGATGATTTCATGACGAGTGTTGATACTATACGAGTGATTTGATGTGATATGTTATGGTTGATCATGTATTGTTAGAGATATGATTTAGGGATTTGATATATGATTATTGTTGTTGATAAATAATATTTAATGTTAGTTAATGATCTTTCCTGATGTCTCATGTTGTTTAGTGATTATTGCTGATAATAGCTATTAATTGATGATCATTTGATGTAAGTAGGTAGATGAGATTACTAATACAATGTTTATGTTATGATTATATGTGAAAAGGGGTGGTGTCGTAAAACTCAAACACATAAGAGTTATTACATCACTGAAATTCCCTTTTCAAAGATCCATACTATTTGATTATATTTTATGCACTTTGGCTATTTATGTATATGACCTAGTACACTTAACGTGTGATGTTTGAGTGATGTCACGTGTTAGGCATAGATTCCACCTTGCTCCACAAGTCTAAGCATACCTATAATATCCCCAATCATGGTTAAATTGGAGTTAGTCATATGTCCAATTCATTTTATCCAACCTAATTTTTGTTCCAATTCTTGGGGAAAATTTCCATGTTGCTTGGGCCTACTCATTTGATTACCATGTGGCAACGTCTATCTACCCCTTGCATATTGTGATAAACTAGTGATAAATGTTTGTGCCTTTTTAGTTGTCCAAAGTAGTCATAGTCAAATATATAATAAAATAATAAATAAATTTAATTAAATGTGTTGCCTGACAATTTATTATTAATTACCAACGAAAAATATCGTATGGATATTTGATCAAATTAGGGGGGTAAGTGAACAAATATGGGGGACCAAAAAGTTGCTACTCAACTTTTTGGTCCACCAAAAACTATATGGCATGTGTCGAATGCTATATGGTGCATGTTTTATGGTTTGGTGTGTCGAGCCTAAGGCTTGTGCACACGAAGCCTATATAGTCTACACTATATATGGAGTGCAATCTATATTGTTGGAGTTGTTGTTGTTTGAGGTGTTCACATTCATGTTTTTTCATCAATGTCAACATATGTTCCAGTTGGATACTTTAGAAGTTTTAGAAAGACTGGTTATCACATGTACATGAAAATTTGATAGTTTTGTACGGACAGTGTACGATGTTTCAGTATTGTGAGCATGGAGTTGTGTATAGGTAAGTATGTACACCTTATATCTAAGGTCGCTGGATTTGATATTGTTGTTTGCATGAGTTATAATTATTTTGGTAAAGACTGGTTACAATGTAGTGACAGAGGATTATGACAGAGATGGTCTCTGAGTTTTTAGGATAAATGCAAGCATGAGTTATGATATGCGAGCTTAAGGCATGATAAAAGATACATGAGAGAAAATTCTTTGTGATTCTTGGGTTTCTGGATTCTTGATGACGTCAGCTGAAGCATGTGGACTAGCGAAGACTTGTTTGGGGCCAACCACATAGATGTAATGTGCTTAATGATTGGTGAGCATTAATCATGGATCTTGGCACGTAACTGATGATTTGTATTTGTTAATTACTTATGTAAGGTACCATGTGTATCTTAGCAAGGGTTTATGTAATTGTTTGTGCATTCGGGAAGTCTTGGCAGGCCAACCTAATTGCTTATTATAACTTGTATAAAGGAAAGAAGTGTCTTAATGTATAATAGTATGGAATGGATGTATCAGATGTTGGGAGCATGTGGATGCGATTTTTGTTGTATGTAGAGAAGTGATTATGTTTGTAATTCACTTCATTGGAACTGTATAGGCAAAGCAAGTTGTTATCAGTCAGTTCACTGTTATAAGTATACTCTTATACTTCTCTTTGGAAAGTGGATCCAGAAGGTGGTTTTAACCTTCATAAGGTGGATTTAACCTTCAAAAGGTGGATTTAACCTTCACTTTGTGAAGTGTGCTCGGGCAGTGAGCTCATCATTTCATTCAACTCCTAAAAGGGTTGAGAGGACTCCTAATAGGGTTTGTCCTTTAACAGGGAATTTATACTGGATGTAATAATCATCTCCTTACATGGCTAGATCTCCTAACAGCGATACAATATTTATAGTGTATTATTTTGTGGGTGTTAATTCCCACTGGGGTTTTTCCCTTAACAGGGTTTTCCTCGACAACAAATCATGGTGTTATGAGTTATATGCTTTGTGTGTATATTCTTATTATTTATGTTATTGCATGGTTAATTTTCAAATGTTTGAGATTATTTAAAAATGATGCAAAATTGATTCACTCCCCCTCTTAGTGTTGCTTGATCCTAACAATTAGTATTAGATCTTGTGGCCCTTGAAGAGAAAGCCTAATAGATTGAGGGAGATCTTGATGGATTCAAGCAATTTGGAAGAATATTTTGAAGAAACACTCAATGACCTGGATAAGGGTAATGATGATAATGTGGAAGTAAAATTCAAACTAAGAAGAGCTAAAGATTACATCAAGAGTCTTAAGGAGAAGCTTGAAATTTCAAGGACCAAAAAGCGGGAACTTGTTGAGACGATAAAGGAACCTGAGAATGATTCATTTGATATGATTAAAAAACTTTAACAGGAAAAGGAAGCACTGAAGCATGAATAATAAGTCACTACTTTGCAATTGGCTAAGTAAATTCAGAAAGAGAAAGATGAGAAGAGTAGACTTGAAGAGTGCAAATGTTCAGATGGGAAAAATGCAGCTAGAAATCAATGATGTCAAAGCCAGGTATCAAGAATGGGAGAAGTACAATATTATCATTAAGGGAAAACTTGTTGAGGAAAAGAATCAGATAGATAAACTTCATGTGAGAAACAATGAGATTGATGAATAGCTTGAACAAAAAAATCCTAAAGGTGATAATACTGGAGTTGGTTTTGATGAAGCTAAATGTTCTAAAACTCAAGAAAGACAATCTAAAGGAAAAACAAATGAGGAACCTAATGTGCAAACTAGACCTTTCAAAGGAAGATGCTTTGGATGTAACACAATTGGCCACATGAAGAGGGATTGCAGAGGTAAGACTCCTTATAAGTCCTTTACTGGTTATTGTTTCAATTTCTATGAATATGGGCACAAGAAGGCAAAATGTAGAAAACCTGATCAATCATCGAAGATGAAAGATGACATCAATGAGGAAAGAACAACTAAGATCACATGTTATAAGTGCAACACATTTGGGCACATTGAAAGAAATTGCAAATTGTAGGTTAATCAGAACAGACCACCACCTACATGTTATAAATGCAATAATCAAGGATGCAACAAATTTTTATAGATACAATGGACCAAAAAGCAACAAGAAATCACCTATAGTGATAAAGAAGAACATTGGTTATGTTGGAAAGAGAATGACATAATACATGGATGAGTTCAACCACCTTTTTGTGAAGGAAGGAAACAAGGACAGTGATAAGGTATAGAAATTAAAGAATCAGAGTGAGTCTAAGGATAAGGGAGAGTCAGTAGATGCTACTCGATCTTCGTCTGATGTTAATATTTCCACATTAGCCTAAATGACCAAGTATGGCTTTAGGGGGAGCTTTGGATAAATATAATAGTCTATTATCCAACCCTTGATTTATAGATTTAGATGATGTGAGGTTAGATACAGGTACAAGGATATGTGTGGAAGCTACATACCTGATCGCAAGGTTTGAAAGGCAACACAATATGATCGCATGGAACTTCATAGTTGACTAGGAATGAAACAACCTTTTGAAATGTATTGGGAAATGCATTAGAAGTACACTACAAGATTTATGTATGATCACTTAGTCATTTGTGAGAACCATTTGAGCACTTGTGAAGAATAGAGAGTAGACCACTCTTGTGGCCTTGATGTTGCTAAGAAAGACCCCGACCAGATTGAGGAACAAAACAAGCTAACTGATAAGGTCAAAGAAGTAGTAAAGGATAGTACTAAGAGAAAAGAGTATGTACTGAAGGAGGTTAATATTGAATTAACTAAGGATAGGAAAAATAGAAGAAGTCAATACTACTATCTACACTTTGAACATAATTTAGATCAAAGAAGGTACTGATAAGACACCCTGTGAACTTTGATTTGTTTACGCTCCTACTGTAAAATAATTCAGAATATTTGGTAGCAAGTGTTATATGAAAGAGATGATAAAATTGGAAAGTTTGATGCTAGAAGTGATGAAGGAATTTTCCTTGGCTATTATACTAGAAGTAAGGCTAATAAATGTTTCAATCCAAGATTGAGAAAAATATCTTAAAGTGCTAATGTGAAGATTGATGAGAGGTTTGAGATTGAGATCCCAAAGAATGAGAAGAAAGCTGAAAATCAAGAGACGAAACAAAATCTTGAGATTCAGAGATACATGGATGAGCCTATAGAAGCACTAGAGAAACCAAGGTATGTTAATACGAATCATCCCAAGAATAAGATTATTGGTGATGTTAATAAGAGCATGATGACAAGGTCTAAATTTAGAAATGAGCTTTGTTTGATTTCACAAGTAGAACCTAAGACTACCGATGAAGCATGTAAAGATGAATCTTGGATTAAGGCAATGTAGGAGGAATTAGATCAGATAGAGAAAAACAACACTTAAGAATTGGTTCCTAGACCTAAGGAAAAGAATGTAATTGTAACTAAATGGGTTTTTAGAAAACAAAAATGAATGAAGAAGGCATGGTTGTGAAGATAAAGCTAGACAGGTTTGCAAGGGCTATTCAAAAAAGGAAGGTATAGAATTTTAAGAAACATTTTCACCTATTGTGAGGTTAGAGGCAGTGAGATTATTCCTTTCTTATGCAAAACATAAAGAATTTAAGGTATATTAGAAGGATGTGAAGTCTGCATTTCTGAATGAAGATCTAGAGGAAGAGGTCTACATTGAGAAACCTGATGGTTTTTCTTTGATAGATAATGGGGCTCTTAATTCTATGATAGCAACAAATGTAATGGCACTCTATTTTCTGTGTTTTCCAAATGCAACAATATCTCTTTCATTTATATTGAGAATGAGGCTAGGAGAGACATATTCCTTCATGGGACATGTCTATTCATTATTATGAGATTAATATAATGACAATTGATTATGTAACTATGTAAACACACACACACACACACACACAATATCTCTCAATCATTATTATATTAATTTCTCCTAATACTATTTTAGATATTTTACGCCTCCTTCAATCATGATCCATGGTTCCCAAGCTTTCCAAAGGCAAGGGTTAGTAGTAAAGGTTTTACAAATGATATAAATCAAGCACACAAGAACTACTAAAATGAATAACTTGAAACGTAACCAATAAAATGTACAAGTAAAGAAAGGAAAACAAATAAATGCAAATCCCAAAGTGCTTGAAGCTTCTATTGTCTCTCTCTACTCCTTCTGAAACACACTTTTTGATGCTCAATATTGTTTGGGCAACATCTATGACTTGAGAACTGTTGAGAATTTGCTACTTGAAATGTGAGTGTGATCGCAAGATGACTTGAATGCTAGAACCAAACTGACATAGTAATGGTGCACGAGAGCTTGAAATCCTAGATCCTTCAAGTGGTTATGAAGGGTTTATTATATAGGAATTGGGGATGAAATGAATAGTTGAGATCAATCCTAGAGACAGGGAGATGAATGGTTGAGATTAAAAGGAACTGGAGAAGCCATCAGTAAACTCCACCTCTTCAATTGGTAAAGAGGAGATAGAGTTTGGTTGACTGAAGAGATAATTGTGAGTTACCTTTTAGAACTGAAGAGGTGGGTGGAGTTACCCATGT
>MU228094.1:3433385-3447559 GCA_018584345.1 Thuja plicata
GAATTGCTTTATTGAATGAAATTAAATTAATTTAATTAGAAGAATTTAATTAGTAAGTTTAAATATTTGAATTTAAACTATAGGAAATTGAATTTAATTAATTAATTAATGGTAATTAATCAATTAAAGATTAATTAATTAAATAAAATTAATGATTTAATTAATTTTGGGAATTTGATTAGATGATTTTGGGAATGAATTTAAAAGAAAATAGATGATTAATTAACGATTTAAAAACCATTAATAGATGAAAATTAGTGTTTTTAATGTAAAGTCGCAAGCCTGTCCATTTTTGGGTGTCTACATTTGCCCCTCTTTGATGCGATCTGACTTGTCGCAGTGTGTCAAAGATTTTTTGATTTTGATCCTGCCCCAGATTGCCCCAACGATAGTAGGTGTATTTATGCCCCCTCAATAAATTTGAGCAAAAATTCTTGACATGAGCATTAGTTTGTTGAAACTGCCATTTCTGAATCTGGGTAGCTGATTGATTTGAAAAATGCCTTATATTGCTTGTGTAAGTTTCCGGGAACCGGGAAGAAAAAACTGAACCTTTGAGAGATATTAGGG
Source organism: Thuja plicata (assembly GCA_018584345.1). Classification (NCBI taxonomy): domain Eukaryota; kingdom Viridiplantae; phylum Streptophyta; class Pinopsida; order Cupressales; family Cupressaceae; genus Thuja; species Thuja plicata. The sequence goes on from MU228094.1 coordinate 3,433,956, forward strand.
TTTCTGGAAACTTCTATAAGTAGCCAAGAGAGCCATTCATTTGTCACACGCCTTCTTGGAGCTCTCGATTTCTTGGTGAGTTTTGCTTTAGTTTTCTTGCTTTTTTTCTCATGTTTTCTTGCGATGGCTGGCTTACTGGGAGTCACACATATTTCCGACCGAGTCTGAACATATCAGAGACCATCTGGTGCAGGACGTCTAGTGAGTGCTCTTGTTTTTTGTGTCATTAATGCTTTCATTTATTGCTTTGAAAATTTGTAGTTTTCTAAAGTTTTGACTTAGGTGCCACAATCATCTGCGGTTTTGCCGTAATTGCAGTTTAAATGCCGCAATTGCTAGTTTAGTACCACAAATGATAAAAGTGTCATAGTCACCTTGTCTTAATTCCACAATTTCTCTTTGTGTGCCGCATTTGAATGTTTTGTTTCACAATCGCATAAGTGTACCGCATTTCTAGGTTTTATTACCGCAATTACATTTTTGTAACTATTTACCTAATTTCTTCATCTCATATCTGCCTATATTTGTTTCTGACACTTCCTTGTATGTATGATACTGATATATTTCTAACTTATTGCTGTGTGCAGTTCACCAGGAGGATTTTGTGCTGTCGGGAGTCGAGACCGGTGGGTCTGGTACACAGGTTCCAGCTATCAGAGGATGAGAGGTCAGTACTTAGGGCCTTAGGTTTGTACTGGATTTGTTACATGCCAGAGATCATGACCAACAGGGGTCTGATCTCAGCTCTTGTAGAGAGATGGCATTCCAAGACATGCACTTTCTGGTTACCCACTGGAGAGTGTATTTTTACCTTGGAGGATGTGTACTGCATCCTTCAATTGCCGATCCAGGGTGCACTTGTAGAGTATGCTACCCGACTTGGAATCATTTCTTTGACTAAGCTGTCTGAATTGCCTTGAGATGAACTTGGTTTGTCAAGTGCGTATGATATTCCATGGTCCTGATTTGGTTTGGGCCTTAACAGGTTGAGTACTTTGCTAGGTAGTTTGATATGTGGCATCTTATGCCCTGATCGTCGCCAGCGCGGATTTTCTGTCAGCTTTGGTTCCATTTTGAAGAGTATGGTTCGAGATCAGACTGTGTATGCATGGGGACCATGCATGTTGGAACACATGCACTTTCATATGTTCTACGTGGCTTACCTTAATGGTAAGTTGCTTGGCTGTGGTGCTACCCTCCTACAGATATGGGCGTGGGATCATATTGTTGTATGTCATCATGTTGGTACTCATGCTCTTCCTGTAGATAGGCCATATGTTTACATGTATGATGGAGCTATTGTTCAGAATCACATGGGGCATTTGATGTACTGGCATTAGTAGTTAGACATGATGCCCTATTTCATTTGGAGGCCATATAGAGATTTCCCTATGTGGGATGGAGAGGACATCCATCTTCCTTTTTATCGTCAGTGGAGATACCTGATTGGTCATGTGACAGATCATGTTTATATGATTGACTTTCACAACATCGATAGGGTGTTATGTCAGTTTGGTGAGCGACAGGATGTGTATGATTCATACGCATATTTTTCTCGTAGGTCGAGGGACTCAACTATCTAGGGTGGTGTTGTATCACTTGATGCTGCTTGTACTGAGTTTGAAGGTCTTCTTCCTGTTGCATGGACATGGTGATTGACTACTGTATGTGCAATTTTGTCATGTTTTTTGATTGTTTATGTAATTACCTGACCTCTTTCTGTGACTTTGTTCTTATTTGCTTTGTTATACCCTTTTCTTCCTCTTTTGTGGTACTGATATTTGAATTTGATCTTTTACAAGCACCACACCTCAGTATGATGCTCATTGGGTGTAGGCCCGACTAGTTTCACTGACATATGTCTCTCATCCTATTTCTAGGACTATTATGAGGAGGGCCCGTCGGGTACAACAAGGTAGGGGAGGTTGAGATGTAGGGAGGGATGGTGGTCAAGATGGAGGTAGATTTGGGGGTCGTAACGGAGGTAGGGATGGGGGGAGAGATGGAGGACAGGGGAGGGGAGATGATGGGGGAGATGATCCTAGTCCTAGGGGTGTTGGTTGTGGAGTGAGGACTAGAGGTGGCTGGAGTGGCAGTCTGACTAGTAATCTGTGAGTAGGGTTGAGTGCTATTTTGGAGGATGAGGAGGCGATGGAGGAGGAGGCACCTCAGTTAGTGCATAGAGTTCACCGATGAACTGGTGTTGTTCTGGCTCCAAGAGAGGAGGATAGGGTGGTGATAGAGGACGTAGATGTTGCGATAGGAGATATAGATGTGGAGGCTTTAGATGAGAAGAGTGTAGGTACGAGTTCCTTGACTGGTAGTGGCAGTACTGGCAGCAGTACGGGGGAGAGTTCAGAGAGTGATGGTGATGGATTGGGGGATAGGACCGAGGAGGGAGATATGGATGTGGCCATGGGAGGTATGGAGTTTGATCCCTCAGAGTTGGAGTGGCTTACTCAGCAGTATAGGATCTTCAGGCCAGGTTTGCTTCTGCTGTTGCCCGTGCTACAACATTGGAGGCTCGGGTTACAGCAGCTGAGGCTAGAGAGTGACATGCTCGATCAGAGGTTTGGTCATTCATTGATAGTGTACAGGACACCTCTCACCAAGATGTTCTTGAATGATACTATAGATCTAGGCATGATGCGCAAAGGGAGATCGAGTACTGGAGGCGCCATTATGAGGGTGCAGTTCCTGCAGAGCAGAGAGTGCCTAGTTACACAACCTCTCAGAGATCTAGTAGGGCACAAAGATCATAGAGTAGCGGTGTTAGAGCTCTTGGTTCATCACAAAGACTAGATACTGATATTCCACCCCCTTGTCCACCTCCTGGCAAGGGTGGGGGTAGCACATGCTGATTCTTATGCTTTCCATATTTTGTATCATGTGCCATTTTTCTAGTGATATTCATTTGATGTACTCTGAGTAGTATCCATTTTTGTATCCTGACACACTGATATTTATTGATATATATGTTGACTACCTTCCTTTGTTCAGGCTTGTGACTGTTCATTCTACTCAGATATTTTTGATTGATATGAGATGCAACTAGTGTTTTTGATATGATGTGAATTGCTTTACTTGCTATATGTATGATTCTACATGATTTGGTTTAAGTGATGAAAATGTATATGCAACATGATTCTATTATGTAGACTCGTAGATGGACGATTTACTTTTCCTATGATACTGACATGTTCATGCAGGATGGTGGAAATGAAATGCATTTTTATATGAGATGCTTATGGATGCATGTGATTTATGATTTACCATGTATGCAACTACTGCTTTTTTTTTCATTTTTTGATGCACTTAAATGGAATGAATGCAATATATTATGCACAAAATATCTGAGTAATGCATGTGTTAATTTAGAAAGAAGTTAGTATAGATAGATGTTCTCTGAGATTGATCTAATAGAATGGAATGATAGAAAGGATTTTTTTGCTTTTTTGATAGATATGAATTGATAGAAAGGATGAGTGTCCCAAGTCGCTGCCCCTGTTTCCAATTTTTGTCATCATTGCATCTTTTTTTGTATTTTCTAAAATTCTGAAGAGATTCCAATGCATCTAGATGACATACCATCTAGATATCGCCACAACCTCTTGATAAGCGGAAGGAGTAGAGAGATTGAATAGAAGAGAACTTAGTGCACCCAAATATTGACCATCTGGGTTCAACTATGTTCCTTGTTTGAAAAGAAAGAGAACCAAAAGCACCCAGATATTGACCATCTGGATACCGCTTTGTCCTTTGAACAAACTAAAACAAAGAAACCAAGATAGAAATCCTATGCACCCAGAGTCCATCTAGATAACACCGCGAGCTCTTGATTCTGAAAAGGGAAAGCCAAAGAAAACAAGATAGAACTCCCATGCCCCTAGAATTCATCTGGATAGCATCACGAGCTCTTGATTGCAAAAAATAAAAAGAAAAGAAAAGACCATAGAAACCAACATAGAACTCCAATGCACTCAGAGTCCATCTGAATAGCACTGCGAGCTCTTGATTCTATAAACCAAACAAGCAAATAAAAGAGAAGGAATGTCCAATTCTTTCCCAAGGTTAAGCTTAGATCGTGGAACTATGCGGCTTCTAGATAAGTGATAGTGCCTACCGCATTTATCCTAAATCATCATGACCCTAAAATTGAAGTGAACATTCAACAGACATCAATCAAAGAAAATAAGTCATGATCTATCATAGCTACTCTCCTCACATGGTGGATTCTGGAGTAGCGTAAGAACATAACCATGAAATATAGACTAACATCTGACCGACTTGACTTACCTATTCAACATTTTTGGATGGTTCCTTGATGTAGTTGGATTCTCTTGATTAGCTAGACTCTTTGGATAGGTTTGATTGGCTTGATTGCTTGAGTTTGTCTGGTTTCAATAATAGATTACTCATATAAGACTGACCTGTCTGGTTTGAGCGTATCCATCACTGTGTAAGATGATTGATATGATTTGATTGATTGATTTTGATTGTGTTGGCAGCTGATCAAGCTGTGTCAGATGGGCCCCATGCTGGTTCGCAAAGCTCATGATTGTGACAATTGATAGCTTGGCTGGGTTGCCAGTTGCTTGCTGATTGATTTGATAGATTGATAAAGCTATGTCAGATGAGCCCAATGCTGATTCACAAAGATCATGATTGTGACATTGATTGACTGGGCATGATCACCTTTTCTCTCTTGATAACTGAGTTGGATTTATTGCTTGGAATTTTGTAATTTTTTTGATTATTTTTTATGAAGATTGATTTTCTCATAATATTTTGATCTTTTTAGGATTTTTGATGAGTTTCCAATTTTTAGGGATTTTTCAGGATATTTGGAATCACCCCCTAGTCTGGTGGACCAGTAGTAACCATGGATAAGTGCTTGGTGCTTAGAGGGGAGTGTGCTTCTGGATATAGCTTGGGTAGTCAGTCTTGCATTTGAAATGTGCTTAAGCTTTTGGGAGTTCATTGATGGTGAAGTTGGATTTGAACACTTGGCACCTTTTTGCCAGGTTTTCACCAAGGTACCTACTCAATAGCACCTATTTTCTAGGTTTTCACTAAGAGAGCAATTTTTTTTCTCTTTACTTTTTTTCTTTTTTAAAATTTTTTTTGTTGTCGCCAAGGCGCATGATTGCCAGGTTTTCACCAAGGTAACTTTTGTAATTTTTGATTGATTTTTTTTTTGGTATTTTCTGGATATGTAGATAGGTGCATTAACCATAGAGACCTCAAGGGTAGAACCTCTTGAGGTGCATGCTATTTATGTATCCAGGGATTTGATCTCCTTCTGGTGTCGCCAGTATGTATGCACCACTCTGGGTAGAGCTGACAATGACAAATGGGCCTAGCCAGTTAGGCTCGAACTTTTTGGGTTTGACTCGCTCTGCTTGGTTCTTTTGATTTTCCATGAGGACAAGGTCTCCTAACTCAAATTTTCATGACCTCACCTTCTTATGATAGTTCCTTCTAAGGTGATTCTGATAGCCTTGTAAGTGATTGAATGCATGTTGTCTTCTTTCATCTAGTAACTCCAGTTCACTGAGCCTTGCTACTCTGTAGTCTTCATCTATAATCAGGTTCTTTAATGATATCCTTAGGGATGTGATTACCACTTTGAGGGGTAGGAATGCCTCTAATCCATAGACTATGGAAAAAAGGGTGGCTCCTGTAGGTGTTCTCATGCTAGTTCTGTATGCCCATAAAGTGGGACTAAGATGTAAATGCTAGTCTCGTCCTGATTCATTCACTATTTTCTTCAAGATTTTCAAAATTGTTTTGTTTGTAGCTTCAGCTTGGCCATTCCCTTGAGGATAATAAAATGAAGAGAACCCTTGTTTGATATGGAACTGTTCACATAGCTCTTTGACATCTTTATTTTGGAAAGGCATACCATGATCTGTTAGGATGGTTTGAGGAATCCCATATCGATAGATAATGTGGTTAAGTGTGAACATTGATATTTGCTTTCCAATTATCTAAGTGAGGGGAATTGCTTCCACCCACTTAGTGAAGTACTTTGTCATTGCTATGATGTATTTGTGACCATTTCTTGAAGAAGGTGTAATTTTGCCCACAAGGTCAAATCCCCACATAGAAAATGGCAATGGTGATGTGATATGATTTAATTCTTGGGCTGGCACATGGATTAGGTCTCCATGAATCTAACACTATCTACACCTTTGTACATGTTTGTGTGCATCTGTCTCTATTGTGGGCCAATAGTATCCCTTGTAGATGATATTCTTAGCTAAGTTGTTTCCACCTCCGTGGGTTCCACAAATTCCTTCATGGACCTCATATAGAGCTCTCTAGGATTCCATGGAAGTGAGACATCATAGTAGAATTCTATCTAGACTTCGTCTATATAAAGTAGTTGAGAGGATGGTATACCTAGAGGCTTGGTGGATGAGGGAATTTCTCTAGTTTCTAGACAAGTTGGGGGATAAGAAACTATTTTGGAGGTAGTTGTATACATCTTGGTACCATGGGGATTCAGGACCAACAAGGATGCATGCTGATTCTGTGATGGATGCTTGATGTGATGGCACCAAGAGTTTCTCTACTAGAAACTGGAATCTTGTTTCATTGTCAGGCATATCGATTAATGATGCTATGGTAGCCATTGCATTTGTCGCTTTGTTCTATGCTCAGGGGACTTGCTTGAAGAAGATGTAATGGAACTTGGTGCATAATTTTTCCATCTATGCTTTGTATGGTATTGACTTCTCATCTTTGGTCGTATAATCATTGTTGACTTGACTGATGACCAACTGCAAATCTCCAAAGACCTTAAGGTTCTTGATTCTCCATTGAATTGCTATCTTTAAACCGATGACCAGTGCTTCATATTCCTCTATGTTGTTTGTGCAGGGGAAGTTGAGTCTGAAATATTTTGGAATTGTATTATTATCTGGAGTGACGAGCACTATTCCTACCCCCGCACCATGGTTCATGCATGATTCATCAAAATATAGTTGCCACACCTCGATCACTGGTTGTAGTGTCATAAAAGATTCACCAAGAAAGTCAGAAATAATAGGCTAATGTTCTTGAATGGATGCCTCTACTAGTTGGTCCACGATCACTTGCCCTTTCATGGCCTTTCTATCTACGTACTCAATGTCAAACTCACTTAATATCGTTGCCCACTTCTCAAGTCATCCAGTGAGTGACGCTTTGATTAGGAGGTACTTTAAAGGATCAATATGTGTGATCAACTTTGTTTGGTGACTCAACATATAATGTCTCAGCTTCTGGGAAGTGAAGACAACTGCAAGGCATGACTTTTCAATTGGTGTATAGTTGAGCTCATAGCCTACCAATGTTCTTCTTAGATAGTAGATGACCCTTTCTTTACCTACATCATCATGTTGTGCCAAGATTACACCTAATTATGATTCTATTACTGAGATATACAAAAGCAATAGTCTATCTTGGACTGGTGACACCAATATAGGAGACTTGAGGAGGTAGTCCTTGAATATTTGGAATGCTTGTTCGCATTGCTTGGTCCATATCAATTTGATGTCTTTGTGCAGTAGATGTTGGAATGGGTGGCACTTGTCTGCTAGCTGAGCTATGAAGCTCTTGATTGATTGGAGCCTTCCTTGTAACCCTCTTAGTTGCCTCAGGTTTGATGGTGGAGGCATGTCCAATATTGCTTTGACTTTTTCTGGGTCTACTTTGATGCCTCTATGTGACAATATGAACCCCAATAGCTTTCCTATTGTGACACCGAATGCACATTTCTTTGGGTTTAAACAGACTTTGTATTCCTACATTCTGTCAAAGATTGGTCCCAATAGTTGTAGATGATCCTTGTGAAGCATTGAATTGGATAGTATGTCATCCACATAGTCTTCCATTGTTTTGTGGATGAGATCATGAAATATAGTTGTCATAGCCCTTTGATATGTCGTGCCAACATTTTTGAGACCAAACGGCATGACGTTCCAATAGTAAGTGCCCCGAGGACATGTGAAAGCTATTTTATGTTGGTCTTCTAGCATGATCCTTATCTGATTATACCCTAAAAAGTCATCCATGAGTGATAGCATTTGATGTCTAGCGGTTAGATCTACTATCATATCAATGTTGGGAAAGGAAAGTCATCTTTGGGACAAGCTATGTTGAGATCCCTGAATTCTATGCAAATCTGTATCAGACCACTATGCTTTGTAACTGGTACCAAGTTAGATATCCAGTCTGCGTATGGTATAGGTCTTATGAACTTAGCATCCAGGAGCTTCTTCAATTCTGCCTTCACTAATAATGCAACATGGGGATGCATCTTCCTTAGCTTTTGTTTGATTGGTTTGGCGTTGGGTATCAAGAGGAGATGATGTAGCACAATTTTTGGATCTAACCCTGGCATATCTGAGTAGGACCATACGAAATTGATCATCCTTACTTTAAAGAAGCTGATAAACTATTCTCTCTCCTTAGGGGTGAGTGATTTTGCCAAGTATATGTTCTTTGGGTTTTTGTCATCTCCCAAATTGACTTCCTCTATTTATTCTGCTAGTAATGGTGATCTCTCCTCTGTCAAGGGGAGGAGTTCCTTCTTTCCATCTTCTAGCACCTCCGTGAGGTTTTTGCTAGAAGATACGACTTGTTTTAGCTTTTAATCATTCTTTTGTGGACTGGAAAGAGGAGCTGCCTCCCTGAAATATGCCACTCTGTCAAGGTCAATGGAGAAGCTTGTCTTGTGGTCTCCTAATGGAATGCCTTACCTAAGTCCCATGAAATCAGCAATAGCCTCATCATTCTCAAAGAGATCTAAAGCAGGCGGTCCTTGTTGATCCCACTCTATTTTCTCGAGGTGTACAAGACAGATACTTTCATGGTTGTCTAACTCTAATTGATTGAAAGGGACTATAGATATGGTTCCTAAAAAACTAGGCTATGATGTGGACGCACCACTTGAGGTCTGATAAATGACATGCTTATCTATGCAGGGTTTCTTAGCAATAGATAGTTGGTCAAATAAGTCTTCTAGTTTTATGATAGTTTCTGACTGAGGGGAATAATCTGGGATCGACGGTTCAGAGTCGTGGAGGGATCTCCACTCATACTCATGGGAGTCAATCTTGATAGAAATTTTGTTAGATGTCTCACTTCCTTGGTTATCATTGATTACAATGTGGAGGTCTATTTAGGTTTGTGTGGTTCCCTCTTCAGCGGGCAACAACTGTGCTAATATGTTGCTTATCAAGACATGTTTTGTGTTGTGCCCCCAGTGCATATCTACTATTTGTTCCTGATAAACTTGGATGTCTTGGTTTATAGGACGGGTTCTTTGTTGTCCATAGCCCAACCCTCTCTTGTTTCTCTGGGTTGGCGGGAGAGAAAATTCCATTATGCCTTGTTGTCTTGCCCCCAGGCTGGTTGTACCATCATACCTAAATCTTTGTAACATTGTATAACTATTACCATAGTTCGACAAGGGTAGGGTTTGTTAGATTTTCTCTTGTGGGTCTTGGTATAACCATGTACTGATATCTTATTCAAATGGATTTTCTTCTGCTATGTCTCCCCATCTGACAAAGGTTGTGGGAGGACATATGAATAGAATAGGCTATGGAATTTATGTTGTAATAAAAGGTTGTGGCATGCCATAAGTTCTCAGGCTCTAAGGCATGTGCGTGATGGTGAAAGCCTCTTCATATCTGTACTCACCACAGCTTTTGTCGGTGATGGATATTTTTCCCGCTTTCCATGTGACATCCTTAGGATTTGAATCTGAAGAGGAGGGAATACTTGCATCTTGGTTAATGAAAATATTTCTTATTGTCTGTGTGACATCCTTAGGATTTCAATCTGAAGAGGATGGGATACTTGCATCTTGGTTTGAGGGTACCTGGTTATCAATGCTGATTTGGACAGCATTACAGTATTAGAAAGGATTGGGATCTCCCTCTATGATGATCTCCTCTCCCTGGTGTGGGAACTTGATGCATTAATGGTATGTTGAAAGTATGGCTTGCATTTCATGTATCCAAGGTCTCCCTAGTAGCATGTTGTATCCCAAATCAAGGTCTAGGATTTGTAAGGTAGTGTTTTTGACCACTGGACCGATACAGACAGGTAGAATAATAATACCTTTAGAGGACCTTTCCTCTTCATCATAAGCTCTGATATTTATCATCCTTGTGACATCAATGCTTGATTCTGAATAGCCCAGTTGTTTGATTAAATTTAGAGTGCAAATGTTTAACCCTAATCCACCATCAACAAGGACCCTATAGATAGCGCTTTTGTGGACCTGGACCAGTAAGTGCAAAGGATCATTATGAAGGGGTTTATGCGGTGACACATCATGGTCTATGAATGTGCGATGTTTGTTAGTAGATATATGGTTAACCATTGTTTGGAAGCTATCAGGTGTTATGTCCCTTGGGACAACTGCATTCTGAAGGGATTGGTCAAGTGCCAGTTTATGCTACGGAGATATGTGCAATAGGTCAAACATGGAGATTTGGGCAGGTGTGCGCTTTAGTTGATCCACTATGCTTGGCTATGGATTTGAGTTTTCTTTAGGATTGGAAAATACAGTAGATGAGGATGGTAATCCTTGCAAGATGACTTTGGCATGATGTGTTGTTATAGCACATTCGTTACCTTGGTCTTTGATAGTGATAGTAGCCACATGGCTATCTGAAGGGTTGAGGCAATTGATAACATTATCATTGTTGGCATATGTATAGTTAACTTGTTTTTCCTGTCCACCAAACTCGAAGTATTTTCCCTTGTTGTGATCATGAAAGGTATCATTGAAGATAGTGTGATCAGTTGTTCCTTTGGTTTGGGTACTTGTCACATTGATGGCGCTTGTGTCAATCAGGTCTTGGATAACATGTTTCAATCGATAATAGTTAGATAATTTATGACCTTTCACCTGATGAAACTTGCAGAAATCCTTGTCATTATACCACCTTGGTTTGTTTGCATCTTGTTCAAAGTCCCTTATTTCTAGGAGAGTGATAGTGTTTGATTGTATCAACTTGCATAAAGCTGGTTCTATCGGCTATCGTAATGGTGTGAAATCTCGTTGCTGGAATTGAAACTATGGTCTGCGTTGATTCTGTTGTTGACTGTTTGACACAGTGGCCACTTGTACAGGGGGAGGTTGGTTTTGGGTGTATGCCTTTTGAGTGGGCCCTATGGGTTTTTGGTTGGCCATAGGTGCACCTTGCAGTGACACCTTGGGTTGTGTGTAGTTGACTATCTTCACATCAATGACACCATCGCTAGTGACATTTTTGTTTTTGTTCCACCACTTAGACTTGTCTGTTGTATTTTTTTTTATATTCATTTATGTTGGATCTGCAAGGATTCCTCGTTTGACTAAGTTCTTCTCACAATGAACTCCTCGTTCAATGAGTTGTGTGAAGTTTGGAGCTAACTATAATTCTGTTGTGAATGACATGCTTGGGATTAGATTGTTAACGAACATGACTATTAGGTATTGTTCGGGCACATCATATGTTATGCATTGTTCGGGCACATCATATGTTATGCAATTTTCCATATTCCTCCATCTCTGTAGGAACTTCACAAAAGACTCTCCATCCTTCTGTTTGATATCCCACAGGTCCTTGATGCTGACCTTGCGCTTGATGTTATGATGGAAGTGAGCTATGAACTTTTCAGCCAGTTCACCCCAAGACTGAATGCCATCAGGTAAATGCGAGAACCATTCCATTGCTGGTCCAGCCAAGCTTTGTGGGAATAGTTGCATTAAATATGTTTCATCATGGGCAACTTCAACACAACTAGAAAAAACTCTCAGATATGTTCAATAGGGTTGGTATTGCCCCTATATTTGTCGAATTTTAGTACCGAGGAGTGATTTGGGAACGGAGACATGTGGAGAGAATGATCAAAGGGGTATGGGTATAAATTCTCCATGGTGTAGGATTTAGTTTGCCCTTGATTTTGCATATCCATCATTTGGGTTTAAAGGGTTTGTTGTTGAGTCAACTGAAGCTGGGGTTTTTGTTGCAGAGGTTGGATTGATGTTAGAATGGGAAATAGTGTAGCCTTGGGTGGGCATTGACTGTAAGTTGTACCTATAGAGATGGATCCCTATGGGCATGAGGTGTTGATCCCAAGACTAGTATGAGTTGACTGCAGCAGCGACATAGTTTCAGAATAGTTGGTGTTTGGTGTAGCTTGAGAGCTTGATTGCCCCGACCATGTGACAAAAGGTGGGAGCATACTAGTAACCATAGGTGCACTCAGTTATGAGCCTGTCATGCTCTGAGTGGAAGATGTGCTAGCTTGGTTTGTTCCATTGGTTTGACTGGGTATCATCTATGTCAATGTGGGTAATACCAATGGTGGGAATATTTGAGAGACCAAAGGCAGTATCTGAGGAGGCTGAGTAGTGTTTTGACCTACGAGAGGGTTTTCAGGCCATATGATTGATACACTAAATTTAGCAGGGAGTTTGACTCCATTCTTTATCAACATGGATAAGAAGCATTCGGGATTCCTCTCTACAATAGCGTCAACTACTTGTGTGGAATAAGCATCTTTCTCTATATCCTCTAGTTCCTCTTCTGTGACATTTTGGAAAAGAGCTTCCCTACAGGGTTGTTCAAGGAACAGAGTAGAACTGGTATTTATGAAAGGATCGTTCTCTTGCTCTATTTTCCAAGTAGGGAATCTGTTGATATATGACTCATTAGGTTGTGTTCTAGCCTTAGACCTTGTGTAAGGCCCTCCATGAGGTGTTTGAGACATAGTGTGGTCCAGATTGTGTAACTAAAACAAGTGATATAAAGCAAACAAGGAAGAAAATCCTTTCCAAGGAAGTCTGAGTTATGTTTTGGACAAGGGTAGTTCTAAGGACCTTTTCCTTGGACAAAGTCACTTTGATAAAGATGATGATGTTTGATATGATGAGATCAAGGTATTTCAAGTCTGACCTTTCAAACTAACAATGTTTTTGATAATAATCATGCTTTACAGCGAAGGGATCTTTAATGTTTAGAGATTCACACAATGTTCTTCACATTTTCCTGGGATAGACACTAGTTTTGGACACCAAATGAAGAGTTCTCTCAAGGTTTTTAGGTTAAAATAGGTGTAAAATATCTCTGGTCAAGTGCAGCAAAACTCCACCGATTGTGGCAAAGTGTATGGTTGATTGCAGTATGTTATCACCGATTGTGGTAATAAACAAGACGTTTGCAAAAATAAATACGTTAACTATGGCAGACTTCCTTCAATTGCGACACAATGCGGGCAATTGCGGTAAATGAGAAAAAGTCTTAAAAAGACTAAAATATGGGTATCACTGCTTGACAATTTTGATATTTAAAAAAAAATGCTTCTGATTTGCAAGGCAGTTGATGTGGACAACCCTAGACTTTAACACATTTGACTTGTTTTGACAGTTTGGATTTTTTTTTGCGTTTTCAGAAACTGATCAAAGAAACAAGCACAAAAGACACTGTGTTTTTGAAGAATAAAGACTGATAATGTGTATGTTCTACAACTTTTTCAAGTTGCAAGGTTATCACGAGGTCTCAACAATGAACAGTCAGATTAATCTAGGTCAATGGCTTCAGAATACAATGTTA
>MU228094.1:3452335-3496184 GCA_018584345.1 Thuja plicata
TATATATATATATATATATTCAATAGTCTAGTAGGATTTATCCAATAGAAGCTACAAAACATTAATAGGGACATGGTTTATAGATTGAAAAAGGCATTGTATGGTTTGAAACAAGCTCCTAGAGGTTGGTATGCTCGGTTAGAGAGGTATTTATTACATCTTGGTTTTAGAAAAGGTAGTGCAAATAGTAATCTATATTTGAGAACTTGTGAAGATGGAATCTTGATTGTTGAAGTCTTTGTGGATGATATAATCTTTGGAGGCAATGATGAAACAAGTATAAAATTCTCTAAGGAAATGAAAAGTGAATTTGAAATGTCTATGATTCGTGAAATTAATTTCTTCCTTGGTTTGCAAATTACTCAAAGTAAACATGGTGTTTTTATTTCACAAACCAAGTATCTTAACGAGTTGCTAAAGAAGTTTGGGATGGAATATTTTAAACTTGTTGGAACACCCGTGGTTACTGGATTGAAGCTTACTACTACTAATGAATCTCAAAATGTTTTTTCAGAAAAAATACAAATCCATGATTGGAGGTTTGTAGTATTTAACTCACACTAGACCATACATAGCTAGTATAGTTGGAATTGTTGTGAGGTTACAAGATGATCCTAAAGAGGCTCACCTTGCTTCAGTTAAAAGGATATTTAGATATTTGAAAGGGATACTGGAATATGGTTTATGGTATGAAAATTCTAATGATTTTACATTACATGCTTATACTGATGTTGATTGGGCAAGAAGTGTTGATGAAAGAAAAAGCACCAGTGGTGGAGCTTTTTTCCTTGGAAATAGGTTGGTTTCATGGTTAAGTAAGAAGCAAGTCTGTATAGCGCAATCTACTGCTGAATCACAATATGTAGCTGCTGCTATAAATTGCACACAGATGTTTTGGAGAAACATATGCTAAAGGAAATTGAGATAACCTTTGAAGAGCCAGTGGTTATACATTATGATAATACAAGAAAAATGAACATTTCAAAGAATCATTTTATGAATTCAAAGACTAAACATATTTCAATCAAGTATCACTTTTTGAGAGACAAGGTTGCAAAAAAGAAAGTTAGATTGGAGTACATTAGTACAAAGGAGAAAATAACAGATATATTCATTAAACCTTTTTCAAAAGATTCCTTTGAGTATCTTAGAAGTATGATTGGGGTAATAAAACCTCCTCATGAGAATTAAATGATGTATGAATGCACTAGTCCAGTAGTTGCTAGAGCTATATTATTCTATGTACTTGATGCTTAGATCTACTCCTTAGGGGGAGTGATCACAAGAACACAACATAACATATTTGGGTGATCAAGCACCTAGTTTGTTTCAGGTATGAATATTTGAAAAATCTACAGCTTGTAGAGGTGGGATGTGTAGAGAAGGAAAATATGTATGGAACCCTTTTCCATTGATATCAAAGTGCGAGAGATATAAGTGAGAAATCCCTACTATCTTAGGGGGAGATGTGAAAATGATATTGAGAACATTGTATTAAGAAAGTTATGTTTGGGTTGATGGATTTTAACATATGTTGCCATCAGTGCCAAAGGGGGGTATTGCTAAAAAATTTTTTTTTTGAGGTGTTGACATTCATGTTTTTTTATTGATGTCAACATATGTTTCAGTTGGATGCTTTAGAAGTTTCATAAAGACTAGTTATCACAGGTACATGCAAGATTGACAGTTGTGTACGGAGAGTGTACAGTGTATCAGTATATGAGAGCATGAAGTTATTTATAGGAAATTTTGTGCGTATTATATCTAAGGTTGGTGGATTTGATATTGTTGTTTGCATGAGTTATAGTTTTTTTTTTAAAGACTGGTTATAATGCAGTGACATTGGATTATAAGAGAGATGGTCTCTATTTTTTTGGGATAACTTGGATGTGAGCATGAGTTATGATATGTGAGATTAAGAATATGATAGATGATACATGAGAGAACATTATTTATGATTCTTGGGTTGCTGGATTCTTGATAATGTTGGTTGAGGCATGTGGACTAACGAAGACCTATTTGGGTCTGACCATAGAGATGTAATGTGCTTAATGATTGGTGAGTGTGAATTATGGATCTTGGCACGTAACCAATGGTTTTTATTTGTTAATTAATTGTGTAAGGTACCATTTGTATCTTAGCAATGGTCTATGTAATTGTTTGTGCATTGGGGAAGTCTTGGTAGACTGACCTAATTGCTTATTATATCCTGTATAAAGGAAAGAAGCATCTTAATGAATAATAGTATGGAATGGATGTTACGAGCATGATGATGTGAGCTCTCCTAGATGTAGAGTAGTGATTATGTTTGTAATCCACTTCATTGGAATTGTATAGGCAAAGCAAGTTGCTATCAGTAAGTTCACTGTTATAAGTATACTTGGAAACATTGAGTCAGTGTTTAGCCAATTATTCAATTTCAGAAACTTTAAGCATAAATCAATTATATATCACTTGAAGCTTAACACAAGATCACATAACACATAATATGATTACGGGGAAACCTTTATTAGAGGAAAAACCCTGGTGGGAATTAGTACCCACAAATATGCACTAGCATAATGAACCTGTTAAAGTTCCTTTGCCCTGTTAGGAGCAGTCTTTACATTGCAAGTACAATGACTTGGTTAAGGGCCTGACCCTATTAGGAGTCTTTTACAAATAACCCTATTAGGGGTGAGGACTCATTTTCCAAGAGCTCACTGCTCAATGAGAAAGAAGGATACAACCTCCTGAGAATAGATATGCACTATATTTAAAAGTGAATTGTTGTATGTGACACAGATGTCTGATCAGTTCCAATTATGCGCTTATGCTCTTATCTTCTTTAAGGGCTCATACACATACTGAAATCTTCATACTACTCTTCTATAATCTACTCTGATTATTTTTTTGACACACAAGTATATCTTTTCATTACATATATATATATATATATATGTTTATGCCTGAATAGACGCGACCCAAAACAAGACCATAGTCGGCCCAAAAACATAATACACAATGCTTCCAAAAAAATTGGCTTAAGCGTGTTTACTACAATAATCAAGACATAATTACAAGCATACTATCATAGGCGCTTGGCCTTTACACAACAAAATATTATACGCTGATCCAAAACATAAGTCGGCTCCATACTCTGTCTTCTAAACTGCAGTAGTATTGTTCTTGTTGTAACTTATCCGTACTATCATTCCGTACCATGTGTGTCTAGACCTAGTATGTACACGTAACATAGAACATGTATGTAATGCATATACCTTGATTTGATCGCTCACACATGAGCTGATGTGCTGATCATTATATAACTTTGTTTGCCCTGTTTGCTATACTTAGTCATTTTTGTCTTCCAAGTTTACTTGACAGAAACTCTATATGACTTTATTGCCATAATGACAACACAAAATAAGTCATGTATCCTCTGGGAGTCAACTTGCCAACAATCTCCCCCTTTGTCATTAATGGAAACAAAGGAATGTGACCAAGTTACTCAAAATCTCAAGATTGACTTAACACAAAAAGAACTGTATATCATTATATCTTTTTAACATATACATACACTACTCCCCATATATACACTTATTCTTTATATACATTACTCCCCCTTTGACATTAATGACAAAGGTGTCCAAAAACTTGTAAGTCTCTAGGTATTTACTCCATGTATACATCTGGATATACAATCTGAAGAGACTTTATCTCTTTCTACCATAATGCCTTCATTGCATCAACTATCTGGAGATGGGCGCATAGATCATATGTGAGGTTTTCCATTTTTATCAGATCCATGCAGGGACCTTGATCATATGTGACCATAGTGGCATCAATTTGTTTGATGTTCTCATCCAGAATTGCTAAGGAGGGTGCTAGTGCATTTCTAAGTTGAGTCTGCCTGATTCTTATCTTATTGATCTTGAATTTTGCCTTTTCAATCTTGTCCAAATGACCTTGATAGATATTGTTGCAGATGTTCATGTCTTGCGTGGATGTTTAAACTAATTTTCTAACACTTTCAACCAAGATATCTGCCTCTTCTATCTTTTTTATATGTTCAGAGGTGAATTTCACTCTGTCCATGCAGTTTGCTATTACATTTCTGCCTTTAGCTGCCAACTCTTTCAACATAGACTGACCAATCTTTAATGAGTTTAGATCTAAGGTAAAGTTCTTTACCAGTTCATTTAATCTTTCCTTTTTGTACTCATCTTCTACAATTCTAGTAGCTGAGTCTACTAAGCTTGTAAAATGTGCTTTGAAGCTTGTTAGAATGCTGCCTACATCATCAACTAACTGAATTTTAGCTACTTTCTTGTCCGCAGGAACTAGGTCATTCAAAATGTTCACTGATTCCAAAAAGAGAGGGTTTCTCATAACTTGTTTCTCTTTGGCTTTTTCCATGGCTAGGATGCTAATCTTGATCAGGTCTTCTTCCCCCCATGCATCTAGACTTGCTTCACTATTACTAGTATTCTGACTAGTATCCATGCATTCACTTTTTACTGGGATCTCCATGACTGGTGTTTCGTTATTTTGATTATCTTCCTCTTTATTCAAGTCTTTTGGATCTGTAGAGGGAACTTCATTTTGTTGTAAAGATGTGTCATTAGTGCACACCTCCTTTGTCTCCTTAGTGCTTACAAATGCTTTTTCAACTTTGTCCATATCATTGTTAGATGTGGTCATGGATACTTTGATATCATCAATCACTATAGTGTCTCTTGAATCTTTTACTGTATCATAGACTATTAAAACTGAGGGCGCTAAAACCTGAGGACCTATCTTAGGTGTATTCTAAATCACTGGTTCTACAACTTGTTTGGGAGGAACTAGAGTTACCTTTTCTATAGGCGCCATTGAAGGATACATATGTCTATCCATAAACACTTGTGCAAAATATTTTTCAGTCTCTTTCCCAACTAACTCATACTCTTTGTTCATAATATGAAGAGTCCTTGTCTTGGTTCTAAGATGAGGCTTTACCAAATCTAATAGAATTTCCTTCTCGTCATGTGCGCAAATAGGGAGAAGATTATCCAATGTTTCTTCTCTAATCCTCATATCTTCCTCAATTGCATGTCTTTTCATTATCTCTAGAATTTTCTATAACTTGTCTGGTATCACTGTTTTAAGTTCTATAACTAACTTTTTAAACTTAATCATGTGAGAGATGAGCATAGAATGTATCTCAGATTTATCTATATCCCGATACTTGTCATAAAACTTTGTAATTGTATCTAGTCTTCCTTCATTAACAATCCTATTCCTTAAGACATTAAGACTAGGTCTGAATCCTACCTCAGGAGGAGCTTGAGTATTTCTTACTGTGCTCCGAGTTGTTCTTGAGGATGGGTGACTAGTGGGCATTTGTTTCCTTCCTCTAGACTTCTTGCTTGGTACAAAAGGTGGAGAGGATTTTAGATCAATGGTGGTAGAGGGGGAAAAAGTGCTCTCCTCAGTCATCTTCTTCTTCTTCTTCTTCTTCTGGATGTCATCAGACTTCTCTATTTTAACTTGTGCAGAATTTTGCTCAAGTTATTTTGCAATCTTGGCTTCCCTTGCTTTATCTAGGTGTTCTTGTGTGACCCCATGAACTTTTAGGATGCTAGATGTAATTCTAGATGCCTTCCTTTTGTTATCAGCAATGTATAGGACAAAATCAACTTCATTTATCTTCTCTTTGTAAGTGCCCCACCTGGGCTCATTAGGATCTTTGGGTGCAGAAAAAAGAACTTGTGCATATCCTTTCAACACATGTTCCTCAACTTCATAACCAAGTGGGTGAATCCATTTGGTTCTAGCCTCAACTTCCTCCATGAAAGTGCAGTCAGTCTATACCATGAAGCATATGGTCTCCTTATACTTCTCTACTATTTTCTCATATAATCTGAAACTCTTTTGCATTTTGATCCTAAATGTCTTGATGTCCATGTCCATAGAATCCTTCACACTGCTCTCTGATGTGGATTTTAGTGAAATCTGAGACATAGTGGGTTTGCTTTTGTCTAGGTAAATATTTGAAACCTTACTAACAATATGGAAGTATAGGTAGATGATCAAAGAGACAAACCTGAATATCTTTCTCTTTTCATGCTTGATAGCCTTGATGTTCTCAATCATCTATGTGCACAATAGTTCATAGAGATTGTACTGAGTGTTATCTCTCACCATCCTTATTGCTACTAGAATTGTTGTTGCGGACACTATTTAGTTTGCTTGCCTGCTGAAACTTGTAACCAAGTATCATAGTGAGGAGCTTGATGTCATTTTCCTTAATAGGATCAACTGTCATCCCATGCCTATCACTCCTAGATAAGCATGCTTTCTGAACCTATTTATTAACATCCTTACCAATTGGAAGAACTGTTCCAACCTTAGGTAGTTGAGTCATGTCATGGATTAGGTCTGTAGTAATGCGGATGGGAACTTCACCAATCCAGTAGAGGTCATCATGTATCCTGCTCAACAAGATTTTAACCCATTCTGGCTCATAGAATTCATGCATATTAGAATACTCAAAGATAGGGTTATCAGTGAGATGCACGTAGTCATCCTTGAATGAATATTCAGGTTTCATCATTGATGCCATCAGAGTAGCTATACTGTTATCCCCAACGGTTTCCTTCTTACAGTAGATGTAAGCGCGAATATCTTCCACATGTACGACTCCAAGTGGAGTCTTAGAGAATTCCCCTTCAACATCATCTAATACAGACTTGAATGGATTCTTCTTAAAGACAAATCTCTTCCTTTTAGCAATGTCAAATACAACTGGGGTTGCCATACTTACTTACAACTTGATTAAGTAGGTTTTCGTAATAAATTGAAACGACACGACTGCTAGGGTTCTGTTCCAACTTTTATCTATTCACTTAACCACCAAATCTGTTATCCTTCAGTGCTTTGATGCTCAGTGCTCCTGTGCTCTTCAAATTATGTGATCTTAAATGCAAATGTGAAGATGGTCAAATCTTTACTGATTTTATAAAGGTTACTACATTTAATGCTTGCTACCATACGCAGTTTCCACAGAGAGTTCCAAAATTTGTTTAGAATGCAATATAGAAAATGTGTGCATGCATACTACTTTAAATTATGATCATAAACATAAATACAAAGGCGCATACTCGGAGGTGAGTATACCAGCCGCACAGGGCTTTAGAGCTAGAATAGCTCCCCCTAAGACCAAGAAGGTCAACTAACCAAAAGAAGAGGATGCGTCCACTATGGATGCATCTACTACCTTTTTATCATCAATATCCTTCTTTACTTCGACCCATACTTTATCTGGGTTAGCTTTAGCTTCCACAAACTTAACTTCTCTCGATTCTTCAAACAAAGACTTTTTAGGATTATCTTGTTTTTGAGTTCTGGATCTACAGAACCTTGAGATGTGTCCAGCCTTTCCACATGAGTGAAAAATGATAGGAGGTTTGATGTTATTATTTGTCATGTTGCACCACTTGGCTATGTGTCCATTATTGTTACATATCCGACATGTAATGTTCTGCAAGTTTCTTGGAGGTTGATTTCTCTGATTTTGTTGATTCATATTTCTTTGGTTCTGTTGTGACTGATTTCTTTGATTTGTTCTACAATGTATAGCCTTGTGGCCAAACTTGTTATAGGAGTAACAATAACCATTTAAAGGTCTTACCTCTTTAGAATCTCTTTCCAAGTGATCATGTTTGTTACAGGCATAGCAAGTATGGTCAACTATTTTGTGCCCTGCTTTAGTCTCTTCATGATTCTCAGTTTTCTTTATTTTTGTAGATTCTGTTTCAGATTTCTTTCTTTCTTGTAATGAATTGATCTCAATTTAAGCTGTACTATATCACATACCAGTGGTGTCACCTTTTATATTTTGTGCATAAATCTATGATTGAATTAAGTTATAACTTGTGTGAAGTTTGTCAATCTTTTCTTTTGCTCCTGATAATTTAGATTCAATCTTATTCTTGATGTTTTCCAATTCCAAGATTTTCATATTGGCTTGCATGAGTTTTTCATCTAACTATTTATTTTCTTTGTTCTTCTCTCCAGTAGCTATTATGCTATCAATTAACTGATCATTTAAATCTTCTATCTTATCCTTCAAAGACATGTTCTCTTCATTCAACTTCTTGACCATTTTTCCCAAGTCATTGGTAGAGCAGTCTTTTAGATCTTTCCTTAACTTCTTGATAAGCATTTGAGAGCCATCAACTTTTAGTTTAAGTTCCTCATTTTCTTTCTCAAATCTGTCTAGATCTTCAAGGGCTGCTTCAAGATTCTTTTTTAGATGTTTAGCTTTTGCTGAATCCATGATCTCCTCAAGTGGTTAAAATTTTCTCTTAGATGACCAGAGCTCTGATACCAATTGTTGGAAACACTGAGGGGGGGGGGGGGGGGGGGGGANGGGGGGGTGAATAAGTGTTTAGTTAATTATTCAATTTCAGCAACTTTAAGGATAAATAAATTATATATCACTTGAAGCTTAACACAAGATCACATAACACATAATATGATTACGTGGATACCTTGATTAGAGGAAAAACCCTGGTGGGAATTAGTACCCAAAAATATGCACTAGTATAATGAACCTGTTAAAGTTCCTTTGCCCTATTAGGATCAGTCTTTACAGTGCAAGTACAATGACCTAGTTAAGGGCCTAACCCTATTAAGAGTCTTAAATAACCCTGTTAGGGGTGAGGACTCACTGTCCAAGAGCTCACTGCTCAATGAGAAAGAAGGCTACAACCTCCTGAGAATAGATATGCACTATATCTAAAAGTGAAATGTTGTATGTGACATAGATGTCTGATCGGTTCCAGTTATGCTCTTATGCTCTTATCTTCTTTAAGGGATCATACTCATACTGACATCTTCTTACTACTCTTCTATATATCTGCCCTGATTATTTTTTTGACACACAAGTATATCTTTTCATTACACACACACACACACACACACACACACACACACACACACACACACACACACACACACACACACACACACACACACACACACACACATATGTTTATGCCTAAATAGACGCGACCCAAAATAAAACCATAGTCGGCCCAAAAAAATAATACACAACACTTCCAAACAAATTGGTTTAAGCGTGTTTACTACAATAATCAAGACATAATTACAAACATACTATCATAGGCCCTTGGCCTTTACACAAAAAATATTATACGCTGATCCAAAACATAAGTCGGCTCCATGCCCTGCCTTCTAAACTCCAGTAGTACTATTCTTGCTGTAACTTATCCGTACTGTTATTCCATACCATGCGTGTCTAGACTTAGTATGTACACATAACATAGAACATGTATGTGAACGCACATACCCTGATTTGATTTCTCACACATGTGCTGATGTGATGATCACTTTATAACTATGTCTGCCCTGTTTTCTATACTTAGTCATTTTTGTCTTCCAAGTTTACTTGACAGAAACTCTATGACTTTGTTGCCATAATGACAACACAAAATAAGTCATGTATCCTCTGGGAGTCAACTTGCCAATATAATTTTATAATTTTATTTGGACAGTGGATCCAGGAGGTGGGTTTAACCTTCAAAAGGTGGATTTAACCTTCACTTTGTGAAGTGTTCTCATGCAGGGAGCTCATCATTTCATTCAACTCATAACAGGGTTGAGAGGAATCCTAAAAGGGTTTGTCCTTTAACAGGGACATTGTATTGGATGTAATAATCATCTGCTTATAGGGCTAGATCTCCTAACAGGGATGCAATATTTCTAGTACATTATTTTGTGGGTGTTAATTCCCACCAGGGTTTTTTTCCCTTAGTAGGTTTTTCCTCAAAAAATGTCATGGTATTATGAGTTATCTTCTTTGTTTGTACATTCTTATTATTTATGCTATTGCATGGTTAAGTTTCAAGTGTTAACTAATTCACCCCCATCTCAGTGTTGATTGATCGTAACTGCATATGCTAAATATTGACCTCTTTATCTAGCCATACACTTCAACATGGTCCTTATTCATCAGTCACATACAAGACTGAATATGAGGTTATTCATCCTACATGCATGGATGAGCCGACCTATTACCTCCTATCTAGATGGGGTTTTGAGGAGCTCTCAGAATTTGAGAGTCCAACAACCGAGACCAATTTGAGAGTGGAGGGTTTAATCTAGAATGCAAATGCAATATTTAATCTAGAAATGAATATGCAAGATTAATCTAGAAATGGAAGATGAGATTAAGCTAAGAATACTTGAAAGAAAGTAAGCTATAGTGAAATGCATTATTAATCTATTGAATGATGTTAATATATTGCAATAAAAATCAGAATAATGAAAGCTTTAATGCACACAAATTTGAGCTAACAATCCAGCAGTGATTCGATACTCCAAAAATATGCATTCTTCCCCCTTTTTGAATGAGAGACAAGAGGGTTTTTCATAGAATCCCATAATCAATCAACGGTTGAGATTGAACAAGATGAACGGTGGATATTGAATGAGAGTCCAATTTAGAATAATAAGTTTCCTTGAGAGAGACAGTCAACTGTTGGCTTTTGGAGTGAATGAAATAGTTAATTGGTTTGTTGCACTTTCAAATTAGAGTTAACTCAGAGTTTCCATTTCTGAACAAAAGTAAGGATTTTGGAGGGATTATTTGATTAAATAAATGAAATATGACCTCATAAATGCACTTTATCAATTATTTGAATAATTAAATTCAATTATTGAAATGAGGATATTTATTTAATAATAAAATTTTATTTAATTCCTTTTTATGTATTTTAGCTAAAAGGGTGAATTTAATTTAATTAAAGTTCTAGGACTTTGTAATTAAATTAATTCGATCATAGGGTTTATTTAGCAAATTTTAATTGATATTTAGGAATTAAGTATAGTATGTGATTAATGCAGTTTTAGTGTTTTTTATATTTAACACTTAGGTCGAGTAGAGTCAGTCAAAAAATTGGGATTTCCTAGTACCATAGGACTTTGATGACTCAAAAAGTTGATAAATGCAAAAAAATGGGTTAGGGTTGCAAGATGCCAATTTTGGGGTATTACATTTTGCCCCTCTTTGAATTGATGTGCGAGTAGCACATTGATTCAAAGAATAGTCTAATGTTTGAAGAATAGAAGAATAGTTGAGATTGATTTCGAGAATTGATGATGTAAAGATCGATTGATGAAGGTTTCAGAGCCATCTCCAGAATGGAGCTTAACTCTACGAAGTCTAGGTTAGATTGCCAAGACGTTGGTTAAGTCAAG
This sequence comes from Thuja plicata, assembly GCA_018584345.1. NCBI lineage: Eukaryota > Viridiplantae > Streptophyta > Pinopsida > Cupressales > Cupressaceae > Thuja > Thuja plicata. The sequence continues at coordinate 3,463,583 of MU228094.1, forward strand.
TTTCAGAATCATCTCCATAACGAAGCTTGATTCTCCAAAATCTAGGTTGGTCGCCCAGACATCAGTTAATTCGAGTTTCAAAATCATCTCCAGAATGAAGATTGATTCTTAGAAATCCAGGTTAGATTTCCCAAATACTTAATAGCTTATAAGCTTTCAAAAGATTGTCCCAAAACGAGGCTCAATCTTCAGGAGTCAGGGTTAGATTGCCCCAATACTTGTTCATTGAAAGATAGTCAATAGAGATTTTTAGGACTATATCCAGAATGAAGCTTAGTTCCCTGGTAACCAAACATAATAACCTGGCCAAAATAACCCTGGACACAATAACCCCACCATAATAACCCAAGGACATAATAACCCAGGGTCACAATAACCCCTAGACAAAATAACCCATGGTAAAAAATAACCATGGACAAAATAACCCATGGTCATTTTAGATCAAGTTAGTATGCTAAAAAATGGATTGTGAGGCACCATAGAGGATATTTAGGTCATTTTTAGACCATATATCCATTATATACCCCCAAAATAACCTTAAAACATCTTTAATATGATTAAATAACTTATTATATAGAACATGAGGAGACTTTGCAACCCATAATTGATTATCTTGAAGACACATGGATTGGAAGACTAACTAGAAGAGACAACAAACGGTCACCCAAGTTTCCAATCACAATGTGGAACTGCTATTCAACTATTCATGATGATCTTCCCAAAACCAATAATTCTATTGAGGGATGGCATAGAGGATTTAGTGAATTGCTTCAATCATCTCATAGCTTAATCTGGAAATTCATCAAAGAAATGAAAAAAGAACAGGGTCTCCAAGAGAATAAAATAGAGAAATATATCACTGGACACACTACACAACCAAGCAGGGAAAAATACCATGAACTCAAAGAAAGACTAAAAAGACTAGTTGATGGTTATGACAATAATAATATTTTAGATTATATAAGAGGCATTGCTCATAATTTGAAACTTTAATTGAAAATTTGAATTTTTTTTTTTTAGAAATATACTTGTAATTTATAAATTTTGTTTTCCTTTCTTTATAATCTTATGGGGTTATTTTGTCCATAGGTTATTTTGGATTGGGTTATTATGACCACGGTTTATTTTGTCCTCAGTTTATTATGGCCAGATTATTTTGTCCAGGGTTATTTTGGTCAGGTTATTATGTCTTGTAATCTAGCCCCCCAAGATCAAGGTTAGATTGCCCAGATATCAGTTAGATCAAGTTTCAAAATTATCTCTAGAACGAAGCTTGATTCTCCAAAATCTGGGTTGGTCACCCAAACACCAGTTAAAAGAGCTTTTGAGGGTCATCTCTAGAATGAAGCTTGACACTCAAGAATTCAGGTTAGATTGCCCCGATACCTGGCAGTGAGATTTCAAGAACCATCTCTAGAATGAAGCTTAATCCTCAGGGATCTGAGTTAGATTGCTCAAATACCTAATAGATGAGATGACAAGATGTAAGCAACAGAGATGCCCCTAGTGATTTGAAATTGTGGAATACCTAGTTTTGACTGTGAAATACAAAAACTGAATATGCCCCAAGTGATGAGATACCCCTAGCAACAAGGAATTTTTGAAATCAGATTAGATTGATTTAAAATAGATTCAAAGTGATTCAATGATGTAATCATTTTGCCCCCTTGGGAGAAAAATGGAAAGATGACACATCATAATGGTGATTGAAAGCAATAAATCATAGATAGATTTTAAATTGAAGTTCAAGAACTTAGAATAGATTACAAAAGATTCTGGAAGATTTAGAAGTGATTTCAAGTGATTTTGAGGTTTGGTTGACCAAGTTTGACCAGGGTTGACCAGAGTTGACTTTTAATGACAGTTTCAAATATTTTGAGAAAATTATGATTGGATATGATTCTGACAAGAAAGAGCCATCAGAAAGTTGACTGCACAAGCGTCTAATCGTGTCAGTCCCAAAAATTTAAAATGTGATTTTGAGCATTTTGAGCTATATAGAAGTGTCAGATTTTGATTTTGATCTTGAAAATGGATTCAGAGTGGTCGATTTAGCCAAGGGTGAAATTTTCATGCAAAACAGAGCACTTTTGAAAATTAGGTCAAAACCTATATATAGGCCAAAAGGGTCTTTTTAGTTCATTTGCACCATTGAATTTTGTGAGAGGAGCTTTGAGCGAAAATGCTGGTCCCTGTCAATTCTCACCGTTTTGAGAAATCTAGGCGTCACAGTCAAACGACAATGTATGGGGTACTAGTAAGTGATCGAGGACCTCTCTAGTGATTCAATTTTTGTCGCATTTCATTGATTTTTCATCATTTTTATTGTGTTTTTAAGTTTGAACTACGAAGAACTAGTTTCAATAGGAAGAGCAGGAGCAACATGCACAAGGCCCAGTGCTAGGGGACTTATTGGGACAGATGTAGGATGCCCTGCGGAGATCCAGACAGAGAGTCCAGACTATGCAGCGACAGCTTGGGGGCCTGTAGATACGACTGGCGGTTTGAGATAAACGACTAGCTGAAAGAGACCGAGAGCTGAGAGAGGTCCGAGAGCAGCTGGGAAGATCTTGAGAGGAGACATGACATTAGTCCTCCAGAGCGGCATATTATTATGCAGCTTATGTTGGTGTGGTTCTTGATGGAGCGGAGTAGGTGCCCAGATTCTTAGCATATGCCAGAGCCTCGGATGATGCACAAGCACCACTTCATCCAGATATGCCTCCTCCTCCACCTCCTCCAGATGATGAGGGAGAGGGCCAGAGTTAGATTTGGAACTTTTTTTGATCGATATTGCATATTGGTTCACACAATGTATCCTATGCGTTGGCTATTAGAAAGAGGGGGGGTGAATCAGTGTTTGTCTATTTATTATATTTTAGAAACTTTAATCATAAACCAAATATATATCAATTGAAGCTTAATACAAGAACACATAACACATGATATGATTACGGGGAAACCTTGATCAGAGGAAAACCCTGGTGGGAATTGTACCCACAAATATTGTACTAGTATAATGAACCTGTTAAAGTTCCTTTGCCCTGTTAGTAGCAGTCTTTACAATGCAAGTACAATGACTTGGTTAAGGGTTTGACTCTGTTAGGAGTCTTTCACAAATAACCCTGTTAGGAGTGAGGACTCACTGTCTAGGAAGCTCACTGCTCAGTAGGATGAAGGCTACAACCTCCTTGATAATAGATATACACTATATCCAAAAGTGAACTGTTGTAAGTGACACACTTGTTTGATCAGTTTCGGTTATGCGCTGATTCTCTTATACTCTTAAAGATATTTATCTCATTCTAACATCTTATACTGTTCTTTTATATCTCTACTGTGTATATTTTTGACGACACTTTCTAATACAACTTTGCATGTTATATATATATATATATATATATATATATATATATATATATATATATATGTTCATGCCTGAATAGATGCGACCATAAACAAGACCTTAGTCGGCCCAAAAACAATATTCACAATGCTTCCAAACAAATTGTCTTAAGCATGTTTACAATAGTAATTAAGACATGATTACAAACATACTATAATAGGCGCTTGGCCTTTACATAATAAAATATTATACGCTGATCCAAAAACTGAAGTCGGCTTCATACTCTATTTTCTGAACTGCTAGTATCACTGTTCTTTCTATAACTTATCCGTATTGATATATCTGACCATGCGTGTCTAGGGAAAGCACAAAAACATACCATAGAACTTAATTTTGAATGCGCATATCCTGATGTGATCGTATGCACATGCACTGGTACACTGATCGACTGCAAATCACTACTCTATCTTGTCTTCTATACTTAGTCAATTTCCACTTCATAGTTTGCTGTCAAACTTTTATATGACTTTATTGCCATAATGACAACACAAAATAAGTCATATACTCACTGAGAGTCAACTTGCCAACAATCTCCCCCTTTTTCATTAGTGGCAACAAAGGAATGTGTCCAAGTTACTCAAAATTGACTAAGACAAAAAACTATATGTCATTATACCTTTTAACATATACATACACTACTCCTCATATATACACATTATTTATATACATTACTCCCCCTTTGACATTAATGACAAATGTGTCCAAAATTGTATGTCCTTGAGTACTTACTCTGAGTATACATCTGGATAAGCTATCTGTAGATTCTTGATCTCTTGCTGTCAGAATGCCTTTAGTGCATCAACTGTTAGAAGATGGGCACATAAAGCATATGTAAGCTTTTCCATTTTGGTCAAATCCATTTAGGGACCCTGATCATATGTAGAAATTATTGTCTCTATCTATTTGATGTCCTCATTCAAGACTGCTAGAGAGGATACCAATTCATTTCTCAGTTGAGTCTGCATGATTCTTATCTTGTTGATCTCAAACTTTGCCTTTTCAATCTTGTCCAACTGACCTTGATAGATATTTTTGCATACATTAATATCTTGTGAGGATGTTTCAATTTATTTTCTAACACTATCAACCAAGATGTCAACTTCCTTAGTCTTTTTGATGTGCTCTGAGGTGAATTTCACTTTGTCCATGCAGTTTGCTATTACATTTTTGCCTTTGGCTACTAGTTATTTCAAGATTGTTTGACCAATCTTTAGTGAGTTCAGATCTAGGGAGAAATTCTTTGTCAATTCATCTAATCTTCCCTTCTTGTACTTATCTTCTGCAATTTTAGTAGCAGAGTCTACTAGACTTGTGAAATGTGATTTGAAACTTGTCAAGATGTTGTCAACATCATCAACAGACTGAATCTTAGCCATTTTCTTGTCTGTTGGCACTAGGTCATTCATAATATTCACTGTTTCCAGAAAGAGAGGGTTTCTCATGACTTGTTTCTCTTTTGCTTTCTCCATGGCCAACACACTGATTTTAATCAAATTGTCTTCTTCCCAATCATCTAACATTTCTTCTTTAGTGGTCAATCTTGACAACAATGATGGTTTGATGGGTGGAGTCAATATGACATTTTGACTAGCATCCATATTTTCACTTTTCACAGGAATCTCCATAACTAGTGGCTCATTGGATTGATTGTCTTCCTCTTTATTTGAATCTCTAGAGGGAACTTCATCATGCTGTAAGGATGTGTTATGAGTGCATACATGCTCTGTCTCTTTAGTGTTGACAAATGCTTTTTGAACTTTGTCCATGTCATAATCAGAAGAGGTCATGGATATCTTGATATCATCAATCACAATAGTTTCTCCTGAATCTTTGGCTGTATCAGAAGTTATTGAAACTGAGGGTGCTAAAACTTGTGGACTTGTCTTAGGTGCATTTTGAATAATTGGTTCTGTAATGTGTTTGGGAGGAAATAGAGTTACCTTTGCTGTCGGCATTGTTGATGGATACATATGTCTATCTAGAAATACTCGCTCAGATTATTTTTGAGTCTCTTCACCAACCAGATCATACTCTTTATTCATGATATGAAGAACTTTTGTTTTGGTTCTAAGATGAGGTTTTACTAGATCCAATAGAATGGTTTTCTCATCATGTGAGAAAACTGGAAGAAGATTGTCTAGTGTTTCTTCTCTTATCTTCATATCCTCTTCAATTGCTTGCCTTTTCAATGCATCAAGTATGTTCCATACCTTGTCTAGTATGACTGTTTTAAGTTCCAATACTATCCTATTGAACTTAATCATGTGAGAGATGATCATAGAATGAATTTATGATTTGTCTATCTCTTGGTATTTGTCATAGACATTCTTGATAGATTCTAGTCTTCATTAACAATTCTATTCTTTAGAACAGTTAGACTAGGTCTAAATCCTACCTCAGGAGGGGCTTGAGTGTTCTTTACCTTGCTCCTTGTGGTCCTTGAGGATGGATGACTTGTAGGAACTTGCTTCTTCCTTCTGGAGTTAAATTTTTGGGTACAGAAGGTGGAGAGGATTCTATATCAATGGTGGTTGATGGCACAGATGTATCTTCATCAGATTTCTTCTTCTTCTTCTTAGGCATATCATCAGACTTTTCCATTTTTACTTCTCAGGGAGTTTTCTCAAGTTCTTTAGCTATCTTAGCTTCCCTAGCTCTATCTAGGTCTTCTTGTGTAACACCATGAACTTTTAGGATATTTTAGGTAATCCTTGATGCCTTCCTTTTGTTGTCTACACTGTACAAGACAAAATAAACTTGATTTGTCTTTTCTCTGTAAGTACCCCATCTAGGTTCATTGGGATCTTTGGGCGCAGATAGAAGGAATTGTGCATAACCTTCCAAAACATGTTCTTCAACTTCATATCCGAGAGGGTGAATCCATTTTGTTCTAGGATCAACTTCCTCCATGCAAGTATAGTCATTCTCCACCATGAAGCATATGGTATCTTTGTATTTCTCAACTATCTTCTCAGGTATCCTGAACCTCTTCTGCATCTTGATCCTAAATGTTTTGATATCCATGTCCATAGAATATTTTTCACTACTCTCTGATGTATCTCTTAGTGATATCTGAGACATAGTAGGTTTACTCCTATCTAGGTAAAGATTGGAAAATTTATAAACAATGTGGAAGTAGAGATAGATGATCAGCGAGCCAAATCTAAATGTTTTGCGCTTGTCATTCTTGACAGCTCTAATGTTATCAATCAGCTATGCGCGCAATATCTCACATAGGTTATACTGAGTATTATCCTTTACTATCTTAAATGCTTCCAGTATAGTAGCTGCGGATACACTATTCAGTCTGCTTGTGTGCTGGAACTTGTAACCTAGAATCATAGTAACCAACTTGATGTCATCGGCCTCAATGGGATCAATTGTCATTCCGTGCCTATCACTTCTAGATAAGCAAACTTGTTCAAACTGCTTCTTAACATCCTTACTAGTAGGAAGAACTGGTCCAGTCTTAGGAAGTCTAGTCAATTCATGAATTAGGTCTGTAGTGATGCAGACAGGAACCTCACCAATCCAATATAGGTCATCATGTATCCTTCTTAGTAATATCTTAACCCATTCTGGCTCATAGAACTCGTGCACATTAGAGTACTCAAAGATAGGGTTATCAGTGAGATGCACATATTCATCCTCGAATGAATAGTCTAGTTTCATCATTGAAGCCATAAGAGTTGCTATGCTGCTGTCCCCAACGGTTTCCTTCTTACAGTAGATATAAGCATGAATGTCTTCCATGTGTATGAATCCAAGCAGAGTCTTAGAGAATGCTCCTTCAACATCATCTAATATGGACTTGAATGGATTCTTCTTAAAGACAAATCTCTTCCTTTCAACAGTGTCAAATAGAACAGGGGTTGCCATACTTACTTGCAACTTGATTAAGTAGGGTTTCACGACAATTCTGAAATGACATGACTACTAGGGTTCCGTTACTATCTTTAATCCATTCACAAACCAACCAATTCCTTAACCTGTAGTTTTTTGATGCTTAATTCTCAAGTGATCTCTGAATGCTCAATCTTGAATGTAAAGTGAGGTTTTAAAAATGTTTTACAAATTTATATAAAGGTTTATTGCATTTAATGCTTGTTGTCATAAAGCCGTTTACAAAGAGAATTTCAAACTTTATTCTGAGTGAAGTAAAGGCAATGCATGTATGCATACAACCTTATTTCTTGATTACATACATGAATCCAAAGGCACATACTCAGAGGTGAGTATACCAGCCACATAGGGGTTCAGAGCTAGAATAGCTCCCCCTAAGACCATGAGAGTCAACTATCCAGAAGTAGAAGGTGCGTCCACTGAGGATGCATCTAATACTTTGTTCTCTTCATTATCTATCTTTACTTCAACCCAAATTTTATCTGAATTAGCTTTAGCTTGCACAAACTTAACTTCTCCTGATTCTTCAAAAAGAGATTTTTTAGGATTTTCTTGTCTTTGTGTTCTTGACCTACAAAATATTGAGATGTGTCTAGCTTTTCCACATGAATGAAAAATGATAGGAGGTCTGATGTTATTATTCATCATGTTGCATTGCTTAGCTATGTGTCCATTGTAATTGCATATCTGACATGTAATGTTCTGCAAGTTTCTTTGAGGTTGATTTCTCTGATTGTATTGAGTCTGATTCCTTTGGTTCAATTGTGACTGATTTCTTTGATTTGTCCTGTAATGAATAGCCCCATGACCAAACTTATTACAGGAGTAACAATAACCATTAAAAGGTCTCACTTTTTTACAATCTCTTGCCAAGTGTCCATGCTTGTTACAAGCATAACAAGTTCTGTTAACTTGCTTGAGTTAATCTTTAGGTGGTTCAGTTTTAGTCTCTGCAATATTCTCCTCTTTCTTTTCTTCTGTAGATGCTTCTTGTACTTTCTTTCTTTCTTGTATTGAATTGATTTCAATTTGAACTACACTATATCCCATGCTAGTGGTATCCCCTTTTAATTTTTGTGCATATAGTTGTGATTGAATCAGATCAGAACTTGTGTGTAGTTTGTCAATCTTATCTTTTGCTCCTGATAATTCGGATTCTATCTTTTTCTTGATGTTTTCTAATTCCAAGATTTTTAAGTTTGCTGGCATAAGTTCATCATCTAATTGTTTTCTCTCTTTGGTCTGTTCTTAAATGGCTGTTAGGCTATCTGTAAGTTGTTCATTCAGATCTTCAATTTTATCTTTCAAAGATATGTTTTCTTCATTCAGCTTCTTGACCATTTTTCCCTAATCATTGGTAGAGAAATATTTCAGATCTTTCCTTAATTTCTTGATAAACATTTGAGAGCCATCAATTTTTAGTTTAAGTTCTTCATTTTCTTTTTCAGATCTTTCAAGATCTTCAAGGGCTTCTTCAATATTCTTTTTTCAGATGTTTTACTTCTGTTGAATCCATGATTTCCTCAAGCGGTTAAACTTTCTTTCAGAGGACCAAAGCTCTGATACCAATTGTTAGAAACACTAAGAGCGGGGGGGTGAATCAATGTTTGTCTATTTATTATATTTTAGAAACTTTAATCATAAAAAAAAAAAAAATATATATATATATATATATAAATTGAATCTTAATACAAGAACACATAACACATGATATGATTATGGGGAACCTTGATTAGAGGAAAACCCCAGTGGGAATTAGTACCCACAAATATTGTACTATTTTAATGAACCTATTAAAGTTCCTTTGCCCTTTTAGGAGCAGTCTTTACAATGCAAGTACAATTACCTGGTTAAGGGTCTGACCCTGTTAGGAGTCTTTTACAAATAACCTTGTTAGGGGCGAGGACTCACTATCCAGGAACCTCACTACTCAGTAGGATGAAGGCTACAACCTCCTTGATAATAGATATACACTATATCCAAAAGTGAACTGTTGTAAGTGACACTTGTTTGATCAGTTCCGGTTATGTGCTGATGCTCTTATAATCTTAAAGAGCTTTATCTCATTCTGACATCTTATACTGTTCTTTTATATCTCTTCTCTGTATATTTTTTATGACACTTTCTGATACAACTTTGCATGTTATATATATGTTCATGCCTGAATAGACGCGACCATAAACAAGACCTTAGTCAGCCCAAAAACAATATTCACAATGCTTCCAAACAAATTGGCTTAAGCATGTTTACAATAGTAATTAAGACATGATTAAAAACATACTATAATAGGTGCTTGGCCTTTACATAATAAAATATTATACGCTCATCCAAAAAATGATGTCGGCTTCATACTCTATTTTATGAACTGCTAGTATCACTGTTCTTGCTATAACTTTTTAGTACTAACATATCTGACCATGTGTGTCTAGGGAAAGCATAAAAAAATACCATAGAACTTAAATCTGAATGCGCATATCCTGATGTGATCATATGCACGTGCGTTGGTGCACTGATCGACTGCAAATCACTGTTCTGTCCTATCTTCTATACTTAGTCAATTTCCGCTTCATAGTTTGCTGTCAAAATTTCATATGACTTTGTTGCCATAATGACAACTCAAAATAAGTCATATAATCCCTGGGAGTCAACTTGCCAACATTGGCATCTTTGTATTATAGCATTGTTTTGAGATGGACTGTGCTTAAGTAGCACTCATTTTGTATCGACATTCAATATATATATATGAGCTCTACTTTTGGTATCATTGCACTTGCCATGTTTGTACTTTATGATATGTATGCTAGAAGATTAGATGATTAGATGTATGAAACTATGTACAAGTGTATGAATATGTATGAAATGCACATGTTTTGATTTTATGGATGAATGAAATGCACATGTAGATGTAGATATGTATGTATGTAGATGATTTATGTTAATGCACTTGTGAATGGAGATATGTAAATGCAATGTATATGGTACTAACATCTCATGCAAGATGTCATGATGTATGACAGATGCTAACCAAAAGAACTTTTGAAGATCGAGAGTAAGGAGTGAACACTTGTGCAGTCGTGATTAAGCCAGAATGTTGAATAAGAATCCCTTGTCATACAAATCCAGGAGAACACAATGAAGTAACCATCAAAATTTTGTCACAGTGCAAGTCTAGAATGAAAGTACAATTCTATGCTAGATGTGATTCCTAGGATTTGGTTGTTGGACCCATTGGATAGTTTTCATCACAAAGAATTTTTTTGGAACATCAGAGTTGATACAATCCTTATTGGTGCCACTGCAACCATAAGAATATGAATATGAATTTCATCGGATAAGATATGGGAAACCAACATAAGCATCGAGGCACAACATGCAAGATGACCTGAACATTGTTTCCAGTTGATGTTGCAAGAGTACACCAGTATCGAGGCATTCAAAGCCAAGATAACCATGAGTGCGATCTTATGTAAACAAGAAGAGAAATAAAACTCGAGGAGATAGTTTTGACCTCACCTTGGCGTACAAATAAATAGGATCGAGGGTTGTGAGTATTTTCTGCCTTAATGCAGGAGCTCTTATCACATACACCCTGTTTATTGGACATTTTTGGATTATCAAGACCACACCAAAAAGTAGTAGACAAAGAAAAGATTAATGAAAATCAATGAAAAATAGAGAGATTACAAATAGAAGGTCAGCATACTTTAGCCAGTTTCAAATTTTTCAGATGTGTATATGTATGAGGTGTTGAGAAACATTATCGTGCTTGTGAGTGCGATGTGTTTGAGTGCTATCGATATGTTGTTTACATTTGTAGCATCCAATGTGTGTTAAAAAACACAGATGCATCCAAAGATAGTGTTAAGAAACACTTTTGATTAGGGTGTTGACAAACACCTATTGCTTCAGTAGCGAGATGTCATTCAGAAATGACAAGATTACTAACTCTGGTGTAATCCAAAGATATGATCAAATTTTGGACTCGTGTCCCTAAGTAGAAAATGGTGATGAATAACTTAACTCATAGTGTGAGGACACAGCCAATTTGATTGCCCCCAGGTTATGACTCTGGATTGGTTTCAAGCCAGGAGGGTTCTCAGAAGAACCAAAGTGTCACGAAAGTGACTGAAAGCTATATACAAACTGAGGAAAAGGATTACCAAGACTGAGTATTGATAGATGGAACATTGAGTACAAATCCAACTTCAATGGATTGATGTCAAAATGTAGATATACATCATTTGTGAGAAAATCTCATCAATACGGCAATAGTAGATAGATGTAGTGAGAACCATTGGTGATTGACGCGAGAGAGATTCTCAGGTAGAGAGACCTCAGTGCTATCTTGGCATTAGTAGGAATATGCAGTAAGAACCACTGGTGAATTATGTGAAAGAGATCCCAAAAATTAATAGGACAGTGCCCCCTAGACCAAGAAGGTTGTCCCTAGAGTACAACCAATTTCAATCCATGTAAGTTAGTGCCTTGAAGGTAACTGAGAGCATGTGCATCAGAAAATGAAAGTAGGAAAGCAATTGTACAGAGCCAAGTGATGCTGCAATAGATAGCATTGTGGAACAAGAGGCGCATGTTTACCAGGTTTTCACCTTCTTGGAAGAAATTATTTTTTTGCTACCATGACGCCTGTTTGCCAAGTTTTCATCAATGGCATTTTTTTCATTTTTTCATTTTTTTTAGTATTTTTGAATTTTTTGAATTTTTTTGGTATTTTCTGATATAGAATAGATCTTTTGAACAGGTAGATATACCTGCAGAACCGTGGGAAATCTCATCAAACCAAAGCCAATACAAGCCATGTGCCCTCATGACAAGGTATACAAAAACTTATCTGGATGGATTTTGGGGGAAATAAGAAGACAACTATTCCCATGACTGTCCTTTCTTGTAAGACTAGAAGAATTTGTGAATGAGAAAATTCATCCACCAGGTAGTACACTTCCATTTTTTTTTTGAAATTTTTTAGGACTTTACTATGTATAGGAGCATTCAGACGATGTCTCAGCTGTAGAATTATTTTAGATAAAGGGCATTGATTAGCTCCTTGAGTTGCTCTCCTTTAGTGGTGGAGAGTTGATAAGAGTTGGACCCAAATATTGTAGTGACAACATACAGACCAAGCGAATTTAGTTCAAATTTTCCCTTTTGGATCTGTTGCTATTAATTCTTAGGGTTCACTCTCAAAACAAGATCACCCACTTGGAACTTCCTTGGTTGAACCTTCTTGTTATAGCTCTTAGACATCTATTTTTGATATGCTTTGAGGTGATCAAATGCCACTTGCCAACGTTCATCTACTAGTTCCATCTCTTGTAGCCAAGATATTCTATTGTCATCATCAGTGATGAGGCCTTTCAGAGAGACTCACAGAGTAGGAATATCAACCTCAATAGGTAGCACAACATTCTCTCTATAAACCAAAGCAAAGGGAGTGGTCCCTGTCCATGTTTGTATACTTGTTCTATATGCCTAGGGAGCTAGATAGATCTGGAGATGCCAATCTCGTCCAGATTTGTGAGCTGTGTGATGCACGATTTTAAGGATAATTTTGTTTGATGCTTTCATCTGTCCATTACCCTGAGGATAATAGATGGAAGAAAAGTGCTGAGTAATTTTTAACTTATAACATAGATCCTTCAGATCCTTGTTCTTAAACTGCCCCCATTATTAGTGATTATAGAAGAGGGTACACCATACCTGCAGATGATGTAATTGAGTATGAACATTACCATAGATTTTCCATTTTATATGGTGAGAGGTATTGCCTCTACCCACTTGGTGAAATAATCTGTAGCCATTATGATGAACTTGTGTCCATTTGATGATGAAGGATGAATCTAACCCACCAAATTGAAGGCCCATTGCTGGAATGGCCAGAAAGTGATGAATGGAATGAGCGTGAGTAAGATTTCCATGTAATTGATACTATTTGCAAGACTTAGCATACTACATAGCTTCCTTTTCCATGTCTGGCCAATAGTAACCAACTCTAATAAGCTTACGGGCCAGTGTCAGGCCACTCGAGTGAGATACACAGATGCCTTCATGTATGTCAACTAATGCATTCTTAGACTCATCAGGTTCTAAACACCTTAGAAGGGTACTGTCTAGACCTCTGCTATATAATTCATTAGCTATGATAATGTACCATGAAGCACTATGGATTAGATGATGTTTCTCATTCTGGGTGTAAGTATCTGGAACAATCTAGTCATGGAGGTAGGAGTATATGTGATGGTAGCGGGATGAATCATGTCTAATGATGGAATAGATCATCTGAGATTTAGGGGAGTCATAGGCTAGGTAGAGTAACATTTCCACCAGGAATTCATGTCGAAAGTTGTTCTCTGGCATCTGTAGCATATAAGCGAGAGTAGCCATTGCATCAGCCGCTTTGTTGTCTGCCCTTGGAATTTGTTGGAATGTGATGTGTACAAATTAATTTTAGAGGTCATCGACTATCCATTTGTAGGGCACCATTTTGTCATCCTTTGTCTAATAAGTGTCATTTACCTAATTGATGACCAGTTGTGAATCACCAAATACTTTGAGTTCATCTACTCACCACTCGATGGCGATCTTCACGCCATTGATCAGAGCTTTGTACTTGGTGATGTTGTTTGTACAAGGAAAAACCATCTTGTATGATTTGGGTAAAGAGTAATTTTGTGGCATGATGAATAGTATCTTGGAACTTGACCCCTGTTGGGTGAATGATCCATCAAAGACCATAGTCCAGGATTGATGTGTGATAAGCATTATGGACTTGTCTAGAAACTCAATGTTCAACAATTGATGATCTACGAGAGGTTCCTCTGCCAATTGATCTGCAATTGCCTACCCTTTGATGGCTTTTATTTCTACATACTTGATATCAAACTCACTGAGTATCATGACCCACTATGCTAGTCTACCTATGAGGGTAGCCTTACTGAGTAAATATTTCAATGGATCAATCTTACCAATGAGGCATGTAATGTGAGGAAGCATGTAGTGTCGCAGTTTCTGTGAAGCAAATACCACTGCTAGGCAATCCTTCTCTATGACAAAATACTTTTCATTGTATGAGACCAGTGTACTACTGATGTATTAGATATCTCTTTCCTTATTGTTCTGATCTTCTTGAGCTAACATGACACCCAATGAGGTATCTGTAGTGGAGATGTAAAGGATGAGGGACTTCACAAGAATAGGAGGAATAAATATTGGTAGATTTGCAAGATAGTGCTTGATCTATGTTATCCCTTTATCACAATCTTTATTCTATTTGTAGGTCACGCCCTTGTGTAAAGTCTTAATGAAGGGTTGTGACTTGTCAGCCAGTTGTGAGATGAAGCGCCAGATAGACTGTAATCGACTTTGGATTCCTCTCATCTGTATGATGTTGCACGGTGGAAGAATTTCCATGATGGCTTGGACCTTCTTAGGATCCACTTCTATGCATTTTTCAGAGATGATGTAACCAAGTAGTTTTCTAGATGCCACCCTGAATGCGCATTTCTTTAGATTAAGCCATAAATTGAACTGTTCTATGCGATCTTGTATAGGACCTAGATCTGCAAGGTGTGTCTTTCATTGCATGCTCTTAGCTAGAGTGTCATCAACATGGTCTTCTATCCTCTTATGCATCATGTTATGGAAGATAGTGGTGACAAACCTCTAATATGTAGCTCCAGCATTCTTGAGCCTGAAAGGCATGACATTCCAACAGAAAGTGCCCCATGCACATGCGAAAGAAGTTTTCTCTTGATCTTCTGGTGCAATTTTTATCTAGTTGTATCCAGAGAAATCATCCATCAGTGAGTAAATTTCATAACCTACTATCATGTCTACAATCATGTCGATGTTGGGAAACATAAATTCATCTTTAGGACATGCCTTGTTCAAGTCTCGGAAATCTATGCAAACCCGGATGGATTTATCATGTTTAGATACTGGAAAAATGTTGGAAATCCACTCCGCATAGTCAATTTCTCTGATAAATATAGCTTTAAGAATTTTTTCCAGTTCATATTTGACTAGTAATGCCACATGTAGATGCATCTTTTGAAGCTTTTGTTTGACATGCTTGACGCCTAGTGTGTTGGACAAGTGATGCATGATCAGATTAGGATCCGATCC
This sequence comes from Thuja plicata, assembly GCA_018584345.1. Lineage (NCBI taxonomy): Eukaryota > Viridiplantae > Streptophyta > Pinopsida > Cupressales > Cupressaceae > Thuja > Thuja plicata. The sequence goes on from MU228094.1 coordinate 3,479,031, forward strand.
TGGCATGTCTGAATATATCCATGCAAAGTTGATCTTCTTTCTCTAAAAGAAGGCAATGAATTCATATTTTTATTCCTCAAATAATGACTATGCCAAATGAATGATTTGAGGTTCTTCTTTTGTACCCAAGTTCACAGGTTGAGTTGGTTCAATCAGCGCTGATGACCATTCCTGAAAGTGACTTGGAAGTATATGAAGTATCCCATCCTTGAGTGCCTTAGAGAGGTTTTCACCCTAGGATATGTCCTTTATTTTTACTTTTTTAGGCTTTGATACTGCCACAATGTGGTTTTCACCATTAGAGCACCTATTCTTTCTTCTTTTAATTTTGTGACTGAGATACTTGATATCGGCTTCAATCATGCTGATACTATCTTCGCTGGTGGAGGAGGTTATTGGTTTGAAAGTGTTAAGGTAGCAGGAAAGAGCATAGTCATTCTGGAACATAAGGACTTTATTGGATGGAGAGGAAGAGTTCCAGTCTATGAGCTCAGGATGGCGGAGTGGAAGAGAGGTGACAGGTTATAGTGCATTCATGGTGTAGTCATCAAAAGCGTGGACTAGAAAGTTGAGACCTAAAGAGATCTCATCTAGAGGGGCAGTCGAATTCCTTTGACCCCTCATGATCGTAGTAGAAGACAAGTTAACATGATGGAATAAAAATAATTTTTCCTAGCACTAGACCCTTAACCTATTTTGAGAGGGTTTTCATATGCATGTACAATATCTACATCCTTGTCAAAGGTCACATCAGATAGGGAATACAATTCATACTGGTGCAAGTCAGTACTGCTTGAGATGGGTACCTCATCACCACTTGCAAAACCATCTGATTCATGTTCATCTCGTGTAGCAGTGATGGTTTGTTGGATCTGTTCTTGTTCAAACCTTTCTTGGAAATGCGGTGGCATGTATAGTTCACCCTAATTACCAGGATTGGCATTTTGCATCTCTCTCAATCACTTATATGTTAGTGGAGTGATTGAAGTCATTTCATCAAAGTCACTACCAGTCTCGACCATATTGACACATGGTATAAAATCATCTGGCTCAGCAAAGAGCACGGAAAGATCTGGAGTAATAGTACAAGGAAAGAAATCCCCATCAGAGCTATCCTCTAAGTTTCCAGTTGTAGATGTGCCTTTAGGTTGGTGATCGGGTTCTGAAACAAAATTGTTAATCCCTAAGTGAAATGGGATCTTCTAGCAGCTGAGACCTGTAGTGTCATGTACTCATCTACCAGTAGCTTCAAGTGGTTTGATAAATCATTTATTGTTCACTCCTATAGGGTCATTCCCTTTATAGCCAAAGAACTTCATAAGATGGAGACCCTTGCCATATTGTTAAGGTTCTATTTCATGAGATGGAGTGATTTTCTCAGGTGTATCCTCCCCTCTATAGATCTAGGCTACAATAGCCCTATTTTCATCTTCATCCTCTAGTGGTGTCATGGCATGTACAAAGGTGCCATCATATAGTTCTTGAGGAGGAGTAGTAGAAGGTTTTTTGTCCTTAGAAGGCTTCCCATAAGAACATGGAGACAAAGGTAGATACGTTATTGATAACATGGGTTCAATCTGATACCCTCCATGCCAGTGTCCTTGATTTTTAGAGTTTTTTTCCCATTTCCTTTAGCTTGGCATCGGAGAACTTAGTAGAATCTTTGTTGGTGGGAACAAAGCTATCAATAGATTTGGTAAGCATGTTGCAATCATAGCTCGTATTGGAAGGTATTTCCACTTCCAATCCTTGGAACATGAATTTTATGCATTGATGATAGGTTGAAGGAACCACTTTCATTTCATGGATCCACATTCTTCCCAATAGTATGTTGTATGCTAGGGGAATGTTGAGCACCTGAAAAATAAAATCCCTTTCGATAGGTCCAACTCGAATTGGTAACACCACTAGGCCTTTGGATTTTTTCTCTTCTTCATCATATGCCTTAATGGTGATTTTTTTACGGGCATCTATGCAGTCTTTGCCATAGCCTAACTGAGAAAGAAAGCTAGCAGAGTAGATGTTAAGGCCAACATTGGTATCTATGAGGACACGATAGATGCACTTTGGGCCAATCATGACCTCGATATGCATGGGGTTATTGTGTCTATGACTCAAGGAATGATCATCTTCCTCAGAGAAAGACAAGTAATGAGATGAGGTCAGGTGACCTACCATGGATTGAAACTGGTATAAATCTAAATCTTTTAGAATATTCTCCTCAGTGAGGGATTTTTCAAGAATCTCCTTGTGAGAAGGAAATATTTTTAGTAGCTCAAAGATATTAATCTGAATGTTGGTTCTTTGCAATTGGTCTAGTATGCTCTAATTAGCAGCATCAGGTGAGGGGACCAATTTCAAATTCTTGTTGGCAGTGCCAAAAATAGCTTTATCTAGAGGTTTTTTTGGTGCATATGTAGAAGGCTTAGGGCCTTTGACAAAAATATTTGCACAAGACTAAGTAATGACATTTTCCCAAACCTCAGATTGTTCCTGTTCAGGGGAATGAGACACAGGCCCGCGCAGGACTAAGGGAGTTTTGTGTTTGTGAGAGTCTTCCCTTCCCTTGATGGTAATAATGTCACAATATTCAACATCAATAGGTTCAACCATATTAATGATATTATCAATAGTAATGTACGTATAGTTGATCTTGGCATGAGCATTTTTAGCTTTAGAGGATTCACCTTTCTCATGAGGAGGAAAGGGGTCTTTGAATGCTTGGTGATCTGAGTTCTTGTTGTGACTCCCCACAACAACATCATCATTTTTGATAAGGTCCTATATTTTATGTCGTAGTTGAATGCAGCTAGATGTTTTGTGACCCTTATTCTGGTGGTAATCATAGTACGCATATTCATTCCACCAAGAAGGTTGTGGTTGTGGATCGTAAGGATGCAAATTATCTAGAGGAGTGAGTATTTGGCTTTGCAAGAGAGTCTTGTAAACCACATTGAGGTCAAATCTTCCACTTCCATCTCTTCCTATGAGTGTTCCACCGGTTTCTTTACCTACCTCACAACCTTCTTACCATAGTGTTCCTTTTACCTATTCCAATCCTCTTTTAACTATGGTTCCAAGTGCTCCACCGGTTGTGTATTCTATTCCCACTGCTTCCTACACTTTTCCTAGTGTTCCTAATGTTTCTATGCCTCCTATTTCTTCTAATGATTCCATAATCATTAGTCTGGCTCAAATTGTGTCCTCTTTACAACAACTTGCATCCTTAACTCAATCCAATTTTAGTATTCCTACATGTGACATGGGTAGCCCTTTATCCCTAGACATTATTCGTGCTCTTGTCCCTCAGCAAGCTGATATGCCTCATCTTGAGAATTACAATGGTAAGGGAGATCCTGTCACTCATGTTAAAATATTTCAAATCCTTTGTAGTGACTATGCTCATGACCATAGGATTTTAGCCAAGTTGTTTTCTAGAAACTTTCATGATAAGGCCTTTCAATGGTATTGTTCCTTACCTCCTTATTCCATTGATTCTTTTCCAAAACTTGCTAATACCTTTATTCAACAATTCTGAAATAACATTGGTCTGCAAGTGTCCTTAACTGATTTGATGTATTGTAAACAAAATACTAAAGAAAAATTAACTAAATTTATTGGTAGATTTAAGCATTTGTATGTTCAAATTTCTTATCTTGCTCCTAATATTGATATTCAACATATGTTTATTTCAAATTTGCAAAATGATATTAGATATAAGATTATTCTTACTGAATTTACCTCTTTTCAACAACTTTGTGTAGCACTTCATCATTATCAATTACAAGTGAGTCAATTTGAGAGAAACACTCCAATGGCTCCTATTCCAGTTGATAAGAGTGATGCTGCTCCTAATCCTAACAAGTTTTAGAAAGATAACAACTATGTAAACATTAATAAACAAGAAAATGTAGTTGTTGATCAAGTTGTTGTTGCATCCAACAATGCCACTTCTGCATCCACTATTTTCATTTAAATCGTACGATTACGCCTCTTTCTGAATCTTTACATTCTATTATGAGTAAATTTTTGACTGCTAATATGATTACTTTTCCTTCTATTTGACCTCTTCTTCCTACTATGATGGCATCAAAATCCTTTGATCCCAAAGCCTTTTGTTAATACCATTGTCAGAATGGCCATGATACTGAGAAGTTTTATTCTCTAAAACATAAGGTTCAAGACTTTATTGATTCTAATGCTTTATCTATTGATAATTTTTATGGTAGTGGGAACAAATCTATCTCTCCTCCTAATAATAACCTCCAAATCTATACGACTCCTTTGCCTACACATGATACTAATACCATTGTTCAGCCATCTTCTATGGATATTGTTTATGATTCAAAGATGGATGATCTCAATTATATTGTTAACCATGTGGAGAATGTTGTTTTGTCTCAATCTGTCTCTCCACCCTAGCCTCAATCTCAACCTCCTATTCAAGTTCCTCCATCTCAACCTCAACTTCAAGTTCAACCTCAACCTAAACTGAAACCTAAATCTAAACCTTCAAAACAACCTAAGGGTAAAAGACCTAGGGAACTCTTGATCACATTTGGTGATTCTGAGACTATTAAAGCTCCTAATGGTCCCTTCTACATTTATTCTAGGATTTCCAAGGTACCTATGCGTGCTTTTCTTTTTGATCCTACTTCCTTAGTCAATGTCATTACTAAAGAATACTTTTTTTATGAATAACTTACAACGTGACTATTATGATACATCTGATGTGTGGATTCAAACTTGTAATGGTTTTCTCTACCCATCATTTGGTTCTATTAAATTTCCTGTTGAACTTTGTGGTAAAAGTTTGGACATTACCTTCATTGTTGTCCCTACTTCTGATCAATTTCAAGTTAAGCTTGGTTTGCCTTGGTTGACTGCCATGCGTGCCATTGCTTCTCCTATCTATAAGTGTATTAAGTTCATTCATGATGAAGAGGGTAAAACTATTAGTCATAGTTTATATCAACCTTCTAGGCCTAGAGATTGTGCTACCCTTAACTTTTTTTTGCCTTCATCACCTAATTAATGTTCTTCTTGACCTAATAACCTTTTTTTCTCATATCAAGCCTATAAAAATCACAAGATTCTTGAGTTAAGCATGCCTCAGATAGATCTTAACCATGCTCTTTTTCCTACGCCTTCCATACCTCCTTTATCCTTTACTTCTAGTTCTGTTAATCAAGCTCCTAGTGTTGTTTTTCAGCCTACTGAGAGTCCTACTAATCCGCCTATAGAACCTGTGAAGGAACCGGTTTTTGTTCCTCCTAGTTCTCAACATATTTAACACAAGACAAAATGTAACAAATCTACCAATGAACATTGTAAGAAGCATCAAGCTCATGCTAGGGCCCATGCCTCTGCTATTTTAAATTCTTTACCTTCTTTTGACCAGCTTATGCTTGATGTGTTGGAAGAAGTTAATGTTAATAAGGATGTTAAGATGAATGATTATGATGATTCTATTCACATCTAAGATTCTATTTCGATTAATATTGATGAAGAAGATACTCTTGATGATCCTATTGATTCCAATGATGAATATGAGACTATTGATCTTGATACTGATTTACCTCGTATGTTTTCCACACAACTGGTAATTATACCTAGTATTGAACAACGCGATTCTCAAGAGGATCCTTGTTTAGAACTGGCTATTATTCCTTCTATATTGGATATAGTCCCTCTTGCAATATTCCCACCTTCCCTAAATGATATAAACCAAGATGGGGAGAGTAGGCGATGCACTTGATTGGCTTGTCCTCCATGGTAGCCTTTTATGTGTTTTCCTGTTGTATTTTTCTTCTACTGCAATGTGTTTGCTAAATGTTTGTTAGATTATTTTATACGACCCTTGTTACTTTGTTGGTGCAAGGTGATAAAGGAATCAAACTTGTTGTACTATTCCTCTATATGTATCTCTATTCTTCTATATGTTATTTTTATGTTAGGTTGTACCTATGCTAATTTTTGTAAATGTTTCCCTTGTGTAGTCCGCTTGGATTTGCAACATGGTAGCATTGATTCTTTTTGGTCTCCATGTTATGGTCTGAAAAGACTCTTCTTCGTAAATCTTTCATTTTATTTCCTCCATTATGATTGTATTTCTACTTTCTTTGGGAAATGATGTCAATTCATATGCAATAATATCATATATATATATATATACATATTATCTTATGATCATACTGACCCCACGATAGGTATATCCATTTTGTGTTCTCTGTATGTTTATGTGGTTTTTCCCTTGATTTGTCTTCACTTGGGGGCATCTCGTAGTGGAAACATAATCAATGGAGTTTTTTATGTTTCTGTTAAACCCATTGCTCCTGTTAAACTGTTAGTAATGAATTTAATGTAGGGGCATACGCTCTACTCACTTTTTGCACACACGCACTGTTAGTGTTTTTTCTTGCTAGGCCTCTGAAAGATACTTCAAATATTAAACAACTCTATGACCCCTTAATGCCTTTTGACACTATGACTCAAGAAAGGGAAAAACACTAATTGATGAGGTTCTTGATAACACTGGGGATACCTATTACCACCTCCTTCTTTTCTGAGATCCACTAACTCAGGCAGGTTTTACCTATGACTGATTACTATTTTAGCAGTATCTTTAAAGTGGATTGAACCTTATGTGCTGAATGCTCTATTTTAGATGGACATGTATATAAAAATACAGATGACTATGATTATTCTAAGGATAAGCTTGACAATCCAAATCAGTATCTTGATGATAGAAGACAGCAACATGATTAAGAAATACATTCTTCTTTCCTTTTGCAACTCTTGTGAATTTAGGAGGAATAACCTATTTGATTTTCTCTTCAAGAAATCAACAAACTTCAACTATGACCTTTAAGTACACAATTGATTTTACCAAAATACTCTGAAAATGATTGATTTAAATAGTTTTTAATTGCATGGATGATGATGAATCACTTGACAAACTTTAGACCAGTGCCTATCTTTGGGCAATAGAGTCAAAAGATGTAAATCCACAGAGATATATGAACATGAATACTGTAGGATGCCTTACAACCTACATACAACTCAGATAAAATGCCTTGCAAACTTATCCTATCACTTCTACAATACTGTAGCAAATCCTTAATTACTGCAGTACTCTCTGAAACTACTCTCAAAGTTTAATTCTCCCCTTGGAAGAAACTTGCAAATAATTAAATAGCTACCTTATAGCCAGTATGTTTAACATGCCTTACAAATTAAACATAAAAGAGTGCATACAATAAGCAAAGAAACAAAAATAATGTAGAATAAAATTGCACTATATTTTTATTCATATATTCTGCTTCAAATACATATAAAGGCTTAAAAGCTCAAAACACAGACATAAATCAAAAAGTTTGTCATCAATTATATTTCATACTCCTTTACAATTACAATTTTGGTCCTATATATAGGTCCTTAACCATCTTGGAATCCTTTATTTTAGGATGCAACAAGATTCGGATGGTTTAAGGAACCTAACCCTAAAAGAACAAAAAAAGACAAAATAAGAGAATTTAGAAGTGGTGGGAGGACAAAAATAGAGGATGTAGATCTGATATTCTTTGTCTCTTCTGGAATCTAGTGCCTTTGTCTGATAGTATTTAGGATAGCTTCTAATGGTTACATTAAGACTGAGTGACTACCATTACCGGCTAATGTACACTCATCTCTATTTATAGCTAACCTCCCTGTGCTCATTGATCAGGCACCAAGTGTTCCCTTCTACTCTTCATCTAGAATTTCCTCTTCAATTAAAAACTTCTTCTTTGGCCTAGTCATCAGCTCCCATGTTGTCACTTCATCATCTGTTGGCCACTTGAAGTCCTAAGTGCCCTGTACTTGTGCCTTTTTTCTCTCCCATTTGACATCTGTGATGCTCTTAACATCCATTAGAAACCTATTAATGTCAGTTTCATCCTTGAAGGCCTCATCTAATATTTTATTAAATCCCTCAATATCTAAATCTGATCCCAAAATAAATGCCTCATTAGTAGGCATCTTGCTGTCAAACTCATTCCTCCAGGCATCTAAGGCCTTTACCTGATCATCTTCTCCTCTTAGGGAAGGAACAAATCTATTAAAATATGCAGAAAAGAGGCTCAATTTAACCTCTATTTGATTCAATTTGCCTTTGAAGAATGAGAGAGCAACATTAACCTTGTTGATCTCATCTTCCACCTCAGTTACTATCTCAGGCAAATCTGATCTCAGAGTTTGCAAAGAAGCAAGCTTTTCAAACAACTGCACCCTGGAAGACCATTTGGAAAAATAGGGGTTCAATATAGCAAGGTACCCCATTACCTCATCATGCAAAGATGACAACTTATTATAAGAATTAAGGATAACATCAGTCTTATCCTTTAATATATTAATCCTATGTTGTAAAATGCCTCTCAATGCATTCAAGGCAATTTCATTTTTCTTCTCTCCTGCATCATCTTTCTCAACCATCTCTTCTGACTTTTCCTTTTCTTCAATTTGCAAAGGTTGTTGAGCAGGTACATACACCACCTCAGGCTTCTCCTCTAATTCCTTCATTAATCTTTCAATCACCTGACCCTTCTGGTGTATCTTGATGTGGCACAACTCTTGATCTTTGGCCAATGCACTGGTCTCTTCTATCAATATGCTACACTTATCAGACAACTATTTAGTCTTGTCCTTATTTAAGTGTGCCCAATGTGTCATGATCTGGGATATTTCTAAATCCCCTATATTCTGTACTGACTAGACCATTTGATTTCCTACCATGTTTTCTTGAATATTTACCAGCTGAGGCTTCTGGTCCTTAGGGCAAGGGCTCCACATGGAAAAGGCCTGAGATTTTGGGCTATACCCAAATCCTTTAATCATATCCCCCATTTGCACCTCACTTACCATATTCAAGTCTAGATGCTTTTGTATCTAATCAATTATGAAGGTAGAAGTCAAATCCCAACCCTCGGCAAGCACTATGCCACTACTCAATACCATTTTTCTAGCCTCATCAGGTGAGATATCCTCACTATTTGGTTCATATGATTGTAGGGCCACTAGGGCCTTATTTGTCACTGTCTCCTCCCCATCAACATTTAACTAAGCTCTAATTTTCTCCTTTTTGTACCACCTTAGGAAGTCTTTAAACTCCTCAGTTTTGATAAAATTATCATCATTTAAAAACTATTGTTGATGTATCAACCTTTCATCAATACAAGCCTTAAGAGGTAATTCAAAATTTTCCTCCATATCAGGTTGCTTTTTCTTGCCCTATCTAATCAATTTTCTTAGCTTATGGTCATATAACCTATTCCCAGGAAGTAGGGCACTTGCTTTATCCCTTTTCTTTTCTTGCCTCTCAGCTAAAGGCTGGCCTACTTCCATGTTTTTCCTTTTGGTTGAAGGCTCCTCTACATCATCAGGTTGTGCAGCCTCTATCAAGTCAACAGCGTGGCCCTTAGCTCCCTACAACTGTGGTATCTCTGCAACATTCTGCTGAGGTTGAGCATATCTAGCTAGATGAGCATAGTCATTGTCACTGCTACTATCATATTCAGACTCTGAATGATCTGGCTCTTGGTTTCCTTTCTTGTCAAGAACATTTTCTAGCTGTTCACAAAGCATATAAAAATTGTCAATCATGGCTTTGATTCTGTCAAAACATGACAAATCAGGGTAGAATCCTCCAAAAGCCAATCCATTTCTCTTTATTTGTGTTTGTAGTCTCAACAATTCCTAGATCCTCTCCCTTCTTGTCCTAATCTTATCTTCATCAAGAAGGTTTCTTGTAGCATCCTCTTCAATACATTCACAATGGACATTTGTATTGGGGATTGTGGGTGTATATAGCCTTCTGAATCCTACCATAAAACCTTCAGGATCAATATATCTGTATGAAGTTGCCCCCATTCTGCAACTTTCCAACCACTGGCTAAATGAATCAATGACACCTTTGCCAATAGTAAAATTGGAAATTCTGAACTGTCTAGGGGTTAAGGTCCCCTTCCTGTGTGGTGCAAAGTGCTCATTATCTGTTAATAGCAATTGCCATATAAATTCCATGGTAGCAACTCTTGATGGCACATGGTAAGGCAAGATATGGGGTGGATGTATACATCCATATACCCTTATTATGGTAAAATTCTCTTCAAGGAAGAAATCTCCCCAATTATGATCTCCCTCCCATTTATCTAAATATTCATTAGGCCTGAGTAGTTGCATAATTTTAATTGGGAGCCTTGTCTGGCTAATGCCCATGATCTGTATTAATGGATATACAATCCAATACTAGAATGCACAGTAGTCATAGTCCCTGGATGTATAATTCCAAATCTTTACCCATAACTGAATGGGATTAGGTCCGTCTTGAGAAACCCTTTGAGGACTCAAGTTTTTTACATCCATGATTACAAAATTAAAATGCAACAGGAGATGCATGAGGATGGAGTAATGGAATAACTTGGGTTCTTTCTCCTTTGGATCCTTCATCTTCTTTTGAGTTTCTACTAATCCCTCATGCATCTTATCAATGATATGTTGTATATAGTCATAGCTGGTGCTAGAATGCACCTCCTGTAAATCCAAAACCATCATCAATATCCTGACATTAATCTTCTCAGCTTCCCCATCTATCCCTAGCACTCTACATAGGGCATAGGCAATGTACTTAATGTAGAAATGCCGATCCTTGAAGTAATAAGGGCTTATCCCAGATATAGAATCAAGATGTTTTCTTACCTCCTTGAGCATGTGCTTCTGCAACTGTCCCCTAGAAATATCAGGCTTTAAGTTATACCTCGCCTCTTGCTTAGTAATGTCAATTTTGGTAGACATAGTACTATACAAGCCAAAAGCTTGCATCAATGAATTTCTATTCAGGATGATCAAGGCAGTACCATCGTTCCTCTTAATTGTCTTAGAAAAGACATCATAATGACTGACAAGGCCTAAGAACAAATCTACATCTATGTAGACGTCAAGGACAATTAACCTAGCCAAACCACAGGTCCAAGGGTTTGAAATTGGGATGGCTTTATCAAATTTTTTATAAAAGTAGGTAAGGAGGGAAAAACCTATTATTCTCAGAGTATAAACATCCCTGATGTTATAGTAGTCATTAGTAAGCACATTAGCGTTTGCCCTCTTGTTTTGAGTTGAACCTGGCAACAATCTGAGGAATTCATCAGAATAATTCCGCTTCCCCTTAGCATCTTCATCTATATCTTCACTTCTCCCACTGGTAGAAGCCACACTGACTGCTCTACTCATCTTTGCTTTGTTTCAATCCCTTTTTCTTCATCTATATTGAAGCAAATCTCCTCTTCAGACTCACTTTACTTCTCTGTGCACTGTTCTCATAAAATTAAAGCCTTCTGATCAATTGAATACTCTGTAACTTATCTAATTTCTTCTCTCTTCTCAGAATACCTAGCACTTCTTCATTTTGAAATTATGAAAGCAAGATAAGTTAAAATGAACCTTCAATCAACTCTTTATGGTAATTGTTCCAAGTACATGGCTCATCATTTGAAAAATCATCAATTTTGTCTTCAATTCAACATGCTGTGGAATTAATTGAAAACCTAGCTGTAGCCCATGAGTGTGACAGGAAATCAAATTCATATATGTGTATCTTCCTAAAAACCTTATTAAATTCGAAGGTGATGACATGTCTCTATGTGATTGGCTCTCTATCATACATCTCAGCTACCTTTTTTTACATAGTAATCAATATCCAAGTGTGTCATTGGACGCTGAATGATTCATGTTGTCATGTCAGCCATTGCCACCTTTTCTTATGGTTTCATATTTATCGACTACGTGACTGTGTATAATCTCCTTGTCACTAACCCAAGTCTTTAACCCTTGATTCTTCTGGAGATCTAGCGACCATGTTGTTTTCTCTATCTTGGTTAACCACAATTCATTTTTGGAGATCACGCGACTGTATAAATCAAAGTCACTGGATGAAAAATCTAACTCATATTTTACTTGGAGACTCCATGAATGACAGTTACCTTTAGCCCTTAATGTTATCTCCATGTCACCGAAAGTTTATTTTCCTTTATGAGACCCCGCGATTACCCTTGGTCGCTTAATCACTGAATACAAACATTAAGTGACAAATCTTTTAGAGACAATGTGACAAGAATTTTACCCTTCAGCTCATCTAGAGACTACGTGACATACCCTTATCTCTAAGTTGTGAGTACCTTTTCCTTTGGGATCTTTTATTCAGAGACTTCGCGACCACCATTGGATCCTTTGATCATTGCATCTGACGACTCCTGGTAAGTCGCTAATTATTTTAATACCTGTATGTCAACTCAGAGACTACACGACAAGAAAGCACTTTTACCTTTAGTCTCTTAATCGCCAGATGATCCTTTTCCTTTGGGAGACTGTGCGAATAACTTTGTAATCCTCTCACCTTTGGACACATGTCTGCCTCTATTACTTGTCTCTGAATCGCTGAATGGAGAAGTAACTTAGCATTTTAATCTCGTGACAATCTGACTGTGTTATATCTCAGACTGTATGTAGTTAGTCGTGAAGTCTCAGCATCTTTCCCTTAACCGTCATTCTTTCTAGAGACTCCGCGACATGAGTTTTATGTTACTTACTTAACTACAAGCTAATTCTATGACTACGCGACATGAAGAAATCACCAAGTCTCACAACCAATCACAAATCGCCAGCCATTTCACGTGACACCATGACTGATCTGTGGGCCAATTCAAAAATTGCTGACATGTTTGTTCATTTGGAGACTACGTGACATGAAGGGCTCTGCCAAGTCTCATAGCACAGAAGGAATATTCTAATTCTTTGAGAGACATCCTGACATAAGCCAATCACCAAGTCTTAGGATAAAAAGGAATATGCGATCAGGATCATGCGACCAAGTGACCATGATTTAAAACACATGAGTTAAGTGATTTTCAAAAAGGTAACACCAAAATAGAAGTATGATAAACATCTTAGGGTTTTTCTCAATTTTGGCCTATAAAACAAGACCTAGGGTTTTGAGGTTTTGCATTTTCACAGAGATTTTGACGTGAAGACCCTAAGAATTCAACTGGGAAATTACAAGGAATTGAAAGACTTCTGATTTTAGAAAATAAAAGAGCATGAGGATGGAAAAACTTCAGCAAAAAAACCAGAACCAGGAATACAACCAACAATGGCTCTAATGAGGATTGACTAAACATAGTTTATGGAAAAGAACCACAGAATCTCTGGTTGCAGACCTCTTCAAAAAATGGAGAAAAACACCCAAAGTAGAAAGGGAAATATTTACAGAACTTTACAAACAAAGAATGGAAATATTTACATATGATACATATTCACTTGTGCATTGCTTTGATTTTTACTTAAAGAAAGGCTTTAAGAATTGCCCATGCACAAGGAACTCAAAACTTTCTCCCTCCATATTCTTTAATAAATATGAGTCTTTGCCAAAAAATTTTGAAACAATAAAAGGTCCTAGCCATAAAGACTCAAATTTATTGTGCTTACCTTTGTCCTCTACCCTTGCATTCCATTGTAGAACCAAGTCACCAGCCTGGAACTTTCTCTCAGTAGCCCTTTTATCAAACAGGTACTTCATCTTTTTGCTGTAACTTTATATTTTCTCTCTGACTATTTCTCCTTGCTTCATCCAATTCAATCAACTGTATCATTCTATCTTACATATTGTCAGAGACATCTAAATGTTCTTCTTGTATGAATTGGCATATTGGTAATAGATTGTTAATTGGCAACCTTGCTTGTGAACCATATACCAACTCAAAAGGAGACTTACCAGTTGCCTTCTTGGGTGTTATCCTATCAGCCCAAAGAGCTAATTTTAATTTTGTGTGCCATATTCTTTTATTTTGTGCCAGAGTCCTCTTGATTATCTTCAATATACTTTTATTGCTAGACTCAGCTTGTTCATTAGCCTGTGGGTGATATGGGGATGAGTATGATATTGTAATCCCATACCTTTCACAGAAAGTTGTCATTTCTTCTGATCTAAAACTCATAGAATTGTTCATTACTAATTTACTAGGCACACCAAACCTAGTTAAAATATTCTCCAAGAGAAACTCAGTAACCACCTTGCTTGTTGCTTTCCTTGTAGGGATAGCTTCAATCCATTTAGTAAAGTAATCTGTGGGAACCAATATCCAACTATGCCCTGCACTAGACTTCTCCTGAAATTCACCAATAAATTCAATCCCCCACATAGCAAAAGGAGCTTCAGTACTCACTGGATTCAACAACAGAGCACCTGCAAATTTTAGTTTATTGGAAATTTTTTGACATGGGTTACATCTCCTGACATGTATATAAGTATCTTTGAACAAAGTAGGCCAATAATACCCTGCCCTTAAAATCTTATGGGCGGTGGTTTTAGCAAAAAAGTGACCTCCACATTCTCCTTCATGCATCTCAGTCAAAAATTTCTCAGCTTGGTATCTATCAAGGCACAACAATAGTACACCATTCTTATCTTTCCAAAACAAGTCACCTTGGATCAGAATATACCTTTGAGCTTGCAATTTCAGACTCCTCTTCTGATTTTCAGACAAATGATTAGGACACTTAGCATTTTTGAGAAAGAAAATAATATGAGTATAATATGGTTGCCTTTCTATACTAGTAATGGCTTGGTCATGTATTTCTGTCTGATTTAGCTGTACTAAATCTAGGTTCTCTTCTGTCATGAGCTTTGCCAAGCCTTGTCCTCTTATTAACTTGGTGATATTGATCTCAAGATTGAATTCTTGAATTATTGTAATCCACTTACACCTCTTACCAGTTACCTCTGACTATGTAAGGATATCCTTTACTGTTGAATGAGGAACATAGGCCTGCATCTTAGCACAAACCAAATAGGGTCTAAATGATTTCATAGCCTTTACCAATGCATAAGCCTGCTTTTCCATTATTTCATAGTTTTTCTCTGTAGCCTGCAAGGATTTACTATAAAAAGCTATGGGATGTTCAAATCCTTGTTCATCCTTTTGAAGGAGAATAGCAGCAATTGTATGGAATGATGCAAATGAAAAAAAAAAAAAGAAAGGCTTAGTATAATCAGGAGATTTCAAGACTGGGGCTTCTTGTACTGCTTTCTTTATTTTTTCAAATGCCCACTGGGCCTCTTCATTCCAAACAAACTTAGCATCCTTCTTTAATAATTTGACAATGGGATTAACAATTTCTACAAAATTTACAATGAATCTTCAGACAAAGTTTATCTTTCCTAAGAAAGATTGCACACCTTTTAAGTTATTTGGAACAATCACCTTTTGAATTGCTTCTACTCTCCTAGGGTCTATTCTTACCCCTTTTGTAGATACTATATTTCCCAGCAACTTCCCCTCTTTGAATGCAAAATGACACTTTTTGGGATTTAGTGAGACACCATATTCCAATGCTCTATTAAAAATCTTTCCCAAGTGATCACAATGATCAATAGCCCTTTTGGAATATTTAGTTAAGTAATCTTGATAAATAACCATGAATAGATCAATGAATTCTTTGAAAGCAACATCCATAGCCCTCTGAAAAGTTACCCCTGCATTTATTAATCCATAAGGCATTCTGATATACACATAAGTTCCCCATGGAGTAGTAAATGTAGTTTTATACTACTCTGACTCTCGGACTAAAACCTGGTTGTAACCTGAAAAACCATCCATCATTGACAACAATTCACAACCAGTCACCTTATGCAACATTGCTTCCATATTGGGCAATGAATAGTTATCTTTCAATGAAGAAATATTGAGGTTTCTGAAATCAACACATAGTCTGATGTCACCATTTTTCTTTCTAACTGGCACTAGATTTGATACCCAAGTTGAATGTCTAATGGGCTGGATTATCCCAACATCTTTGAGTTTCATCAACTCTTGCTGCATCTTGGGAGCCAACAAAGGGGTTAATAGGCCTTTGTTTTTTCCTAAATGAATTTACATCTGATTTCAATGGGATTTCATGTTGAAAAGGGTCTTCTCTGTATGCTTTCAAATCCTCATATGACCAAGCAAAGACATGTTTGTATTTTCTCAGTAACTTGATCAGATTTGTTCTTATGTGAGCATCTAAACCTTTCCCAATATAAACTATTTGAGGACTATTTTTAGATCCTAAGTTTATCTCTTCTAGATCCTCAATCTTGGCATTGCTTAACTTTGATGAATCGTTTTGCTGACTTATAAACAATGCCTCAAGCTCAACCAGTCCCCTAGGAATCTGATTAGAACTTAATTGGACAACTTCATTTCCAAAGATGTAATCTTTTCCATCATCGTGTTCCAGTAAGGAGCTACAATCTATACTCTGGTTCTCATAATGGTCTAAGCATTGCATGAACCTCAAAATATCTTGATCATCCTGGAACACTTGCCAGTTTTATATGTTGTCTGGAACAACTAGTCTTGTTTTAACTTCTAGTATTGATACCACATGTAAGGTCAAATCATCATTTTTCAAAGCAAAATTTGCTAGAAAATCAGCCATAATATTTTTTGACCTTTCTAACCAAGTTATATCAAAGGCATCAAACATTTCAAGTTGATCCCAAATAGCATATTTGTACATTTTCAATCTGTCATTTTTTACAGCATATTTGGATCTAACTTGTGCTACCACTAACTCAGAATCACCATAAACCTTTAAACATTTTATACCATGTTTGATAGCAATTTCAAGTCCTAAGAATAAAGCCTCATACTCTGCAGTATTGTTTGTACATTGGAAGGCTAACAGAAATGGGTACTTAAAAGTTGTACCTGATGGAGATATTAACAATACTCCTTCCCCTGATCCTTCTTTAGAGCAAGCACCATCAAAGTACATCTTCCACAATCCATCTTCCTGCATGATTAAAACCCTATTCAAAGGGTCATCCTTTTGATCTTGACAACAAAGTTCACTTTTTTGCATCCTAAAATTTTGCATGTCTATGTCAATGCAACAGTTAACATTAATATCTTCAAATTTTTCTATCATGTGGGGAGTTCTACTCTCCCTTAAATCCTTAACATTTTCTCCAGCAATGTTGAAAGTAGCATATGATAAATCATTTTGTATACTACCTCCCATTGAAGCACTCCATTTTCTTGATAGAAACATGCCATAATGAGGTGGTATGTCAACCACAAG
>MU228094.1:3505544-3518750 GCA_018584345.1 Thuja plicata
TTAAAGGAAATACAAAATAGTGACATGTCCTCCTACTTGGACTAGAGGACAAATACAAATAAGGATACCTTGGTTTATCCTTTAATTACATAGTTTCAACCAAGGAAAGATTAAATTCTAACACATCAGCTCCCATGTTGTCACTTCATCATCTATTGGCCACTTGAAGTCCTGAGTGCCCTGTACTTGTGCCTTTTGTCTCTCCCATATGACATATGTGATGCTCTTAACATCCATTAGAAACTTATTAATGTCAATTTCAGCCTTGAAGGCCTCGTCTAATATTTTATTAAATACCTCAAAAGCTAAATCTGATCCCAAAATAAATGCCTCATTAGTAGGCATCTTGCTGTCAAACTCATTCCTCCAGGCATCTAAGGCCTTTACCTGATCATCTTCTCCTCTTAGGGAAGGAACAAATCTATTAAAATCTACAGAAAAGAGGCTCAATTTAACCTCTATTTGATTCAATTTACCTTTGAAGAATGAGAGAGAAACATTAACCTTTTTGAACTCATCTTCCAGCTCAGTTACTATCTCAGGCAAATCTGATCTCAGAGTTTGCAAAGAAGAAAGCTTTTCAAACAACTGCACCCTGAAAGACCATTTGGAAAAATAGGGGTTCAATATAGCAAGGTACCCCATTACCTCATCATGCAAAGATGGCAACTTATTATAAGCATTAAGGATAACATCAGTCTTATCCTTTAATATATTAATCCTATGTTGTAAAATTCCTCTCAATGCATTCAAGGAAATTTCATTTTTCTTCTCTCCTACATCATCTTTCTCAACCACCTCTTCTGACTTTGCCTTTTCTTCAATTTGCAAAGGTTTTTGAGCAGGTACATACACCACCTCAGGCTTCTCCTCTAATTCCTTCATTAATATTTCAATCACCTGACCCTGGTGGTGTATCTTGATGTGGCACAACTCTTGATCTTTGGCCAATGCATTGGTCTCTTCTATCAATATGCTACACTTATCAGACATTTCTTTAGTCTTTTCCTCTCATTTAAGTGTGCCCAATGTGTCATGATCTGGGATATTTCCAAATCCCCTGTATTCTGTACTGACTAGACCATTTGATTTCCTACCATGTTTTCTTGAATATTTACCAGCTGAGGCTTCTGGTCCTTAGGGAAAAGGCTCCACATGGCAAAGGCCTGAGATTTTGGGCTAGACCCAAATCCTTTAATCATATCCTCCATTTGCACCTCACTTTCCATCTTCAAGTCTGGCTACTTTTGTATCTGATCAATTATGAAGGCAGAAGCCAAATCCCAACCCTCGGCAAGCAATATGCCACTACTCAATACCATTTTCTAGCCTCATCAGGTGAGATGTCCTCACTTTCTAGAAGATATGATTGTAGGGCCACTAGGGCCTCATTTGTCACTATCTTCTCCCCATCAACATTTAACTGAGCTCTAAATTTCTCCTTTTTGTACCACCTTAGGAAGTCTTTAAACTCCTTAGTTTTGATAAAGTTATCATTATTTAAAAACTTTTGTTGATGTATCAACCTTTCATCAATACAAGCCTTAAGAGGTAATTCAACATTTTCCTCCATATCAGGTTGCTTTTTCTTACCCTCCTAATCAATTTTCTTAGGTTATGGCCATATAACTTATTCCCAGGAACTAGGGCACTTGATTTATCCCTTTTCTTTTCTTGCCTCTCAGCTAAAGGTTGGCCTACTTCCATGTTTTTCCTTTTGGCTGAAGGCTCCTCTACATCATCAGGTTGTGTATCCTCTGTCAAGTCAACAACGTGGCCCTCAGCTCACTGCAACTGAGGTATCTCTGCAACATTCTGCTGAGGTTGAACATATCTAGCTAGATGGGTATAGTCACTGTCACTGCTACTATCATATTCAAACTCTGAATGATCTGGCTCTTGGGCTTCTTTCTTGTCAAGAACATTTTCTAGTTGTTCACAAAGCATATAAAAATTGTCAATCATGGCTTTGATTCTGTCAAAATATGATAAATCAGGGTAGAATCCTCCAAAAGCCAATTCATTTCTCTTTATTTGTGTTTGTAGTCTCCGCAATTCTTGGATCCTCTCCCTTATTGTCCTAATCTCATCTTCATCAAGAAGGTTTCTTGTAGCATCCTCTTCAATACATTCACAATGGACATTTTTATTGGGGATTGTGGGTGTATATAGCCTTCTGACTCCTGCCATAAAACCTTCAGGATCAATATATCTGTATGAAGCTGCCCCCATTCTGCAACTTTCCAATTACTGGCTAACTTAATCAATGGCACCTTTTCCAATAGTAAAATTATAAATTCTGAACTGTCTAGGGGTTAAGGTCCCCTTCCTATGTGGTGCAAAGTGCTCATTATATGTTAATAGCAATTTCCATATAAATTCCATCACAGCAACTCTTTATGGCACATGGTAAGGCCAGATATGGGGTGGATGTATACATACATATACCCTTATTATGGTAAAATTCTCTTCAAGGAAGAAATCTCCCCAATTATGATCTCCCTCCCATTTATCTAAATATTCATTAGGCCTTAGTAGTTGCATAATCTTAATTGGGAGCCTTGTCCGGCTGATTCCCATGCTCTGTATTAATGGATATACAATCCAATTCTGGAATGCACAGTAGTCACAGTCCCTGGATGTATAATTCCAAATCTTTACCTAGAACTGAATGGGATTAGGTTCGTCTTGAAAAACCCTTTGAGGACTCAAGTTGTTTACATCCATGGTTACAAAATTAAAATGCAACAGGAGATGCATGAGGATGGAGTAATGGAAGAATTTGGGTTCTTTCTCCTTTGGATCCTTCATCTTCTTCTGTGTTGCTACTAGTCCCTCATGCATCTTATCAATGATATGTTGTATATAGTCATAGCTGGTGCTAGAATGCACCTCTTGTAAATCTAGCACCATCATCAATATCCCAACATTAATCTTCTCAGCTTCCCCATCTATCCCTAGCACTCTGCATAGGGCATAGGCAATGTACTTAATGTAGAAATGCAGATCCTTGAAGTAATAAGGGCTTGTCCCAGATATAGGAACAAGATGTTTTCTTACCTCCTTGAGCATGTGCTTCTGCAACTGTCCCCTAGCAATACCAAGCTTTAAGTTATACCTCGTCTCTTTCTTAGTAATGCCAATTTTGGTAGACATAGTACTATACAAGCCAAAAGCTTGCATAAATGAATTTCTCTTCAGGATGAGCAAGGCAATGCCATCATTCCTCTTAATTGTCTTGGACAAGACATCATAATTACTGACAAGGCCTAAGAATAGATCTATATCTATGTAGACGTCAAGGACAATTAACCTAGCCAAACCACAGGTCCAAGGGTTTGAAATTGGGATGGCTTTATCATAATTTTTATAAAAGTAGGTAAAGAGGGAAAAACCTATTGTTCCCGGAATATCAGCATCCCTAATGTTACAGTAGTCATTAGTAAGCACATTAGCATTTTCCCTCTTGTTTTGAATTGAACCCGGCAGCAATCTGAGGAATTCATCAGAATAATTCTGCTTCCCCTTAGCATCTTCATCTATATCTTCACTTCTCCCACTGGTAGAAGTGACACTGACTGCTCTGCTCATCTTTGTTGTGTTTCAATCCCATTTTCTTCACCGATATTGAAGCAAATCTCCTCTTCAGACTCACTTTACTTCTCTGTGCATTGTTCTCATAAAATCAAAGCTTTCTGATCAATTGAATACTCTGTAACTTATCTAATTTCTTCTCTCTTCTCAGAATACCTATCACTTCTTCGTTCTAAAATTTTTAAAGCAAGATAAGTTAAAATGAACCTTCAATCAACTCTTTATGGTAGCTGTTCCAAGTACACGGCTCATCATTTGAAAAATCATCAATTATGTCTTCAATTCAGCATGCTGTGGAATTAATTGAAAACCTAGCCATAGCCCATGAGTGTGACAGGAAATCAAATTCATAAATGTGTATCTTCAGAAAAACCTTATAAAATTCGAAGGTGATGACATGTCTCTATGTGATTGGCTCTTTGTCATACATCTCAACTACCTTTTTTACATAGTAATCAATATCCAAGCTTGTCATTGGACGCTGAATGATTCATGTTGTCATGTTAGCCATTGCCGCCTTTTATTATGATTTCATATTTAGCGACTATGCAACTATGTATAATCTCCTTGTCACTAACCCAAGTCTTTAACCCTTGATTCTTCTAGAGATCTAGCGACCATGTTGTTTTCTCTATCTTGGTTAACCACAGTTCATTTTTGGCGATCACGCGACTGTGTAAATCAAAGTCGCTGGATGAAAATTCTAACTCATATTTTACTTGGAGACTCCGCGACTGACAGTTACCTTTAGCCCTTAATTTTATCTCCATGTCGCCGAAAGTTTATTTTCCTTTATAAGACCCCACGACTACCCTTGGTCGCTTAATCGCTGAATACAAACATTAAGTGACAAATCTTTTAGAGACAATGCAACAAGAATTTTACCCTTTGGCTCATCTGGAGACTACATGACATACCCTTATCTGTAAGTCGCAAGTACCTTTTCCTTTGGGATCTTTTATTTAGAGACTTCATGACCACCATTGGATCCTTTAATCATTGCATCTGACGGCTCCTACTAAGTCGCTAATTATTTTAATACCTTTATGTCAACTCAGAGACTACGCGAAAAGAAAGCACTTTTACCTTTAGTCTCTTAATCGCCAGATGATCCTTTTCCTTTGGGAGACTGCATGACTGACTTCATAATCCTCTCACCTTTGGACACATGTCTCCCTCTATTACTTGTCTCTGAATCGTTGAATGGAGAAGTGACTAAGCATTTTAATCTCACAACAATCTGACTGTGTTATATCTTAGACTGTATGTGGTTAGTCATGAAGTCTCAACATCTTTCCCTTAACTATCATTCTTTCTGGAGACTTTGCAACATGAGTTTTATGTTACTTACTTAACTACAGGCTAATTCTGCAACTACACGACATGAAGAAATTGCCAAGTCTCGCAACCAATCACTAATCGCTGGCCTTTTCGCGCGACACCATGACTAATCTGTGGGCCCATTCACAAATTGCTGACATGTTTGTTCATTTGGAGACTATGCGACATGATGGGCTCCGCCAAGTTTCATAACACAAAAGGAATATTCCAATTCTTTGAGAGACATCCCGACATAAGCCAATCACCAAGTCTCAAGATAAAAAGGAATATGCGATCAAGATCACGCAACCAAGTGACCATGCTTTAAAACACATGAGTTAAGTGATTTTCAAAAAGGTAACACCAAAATAGAAGTATGATAAACATCTTAGGGTTTTTCTCAATTTTGGCCTATAAAAAAAGACCTAGGGTTTCAAGGTTTTGCATTTTCACAGAGATTTTGACCTGAAGACCCTAAGAATTCAACTAGGAAATTACAAGGAACTGAAAGACTTTTGGTTTTAGAAAAGAAAAGAGCATGAGGATGGCAAAATTTTGGCAAACAAACCAGAACCAGGAATACAACCAACACGCACTTTCAAAATATTTTTGAACTTAAAACTTTTCTCCCTGCATGGAATAGAGACTAATCCTTAAAGCATGGATTTTTACCTTATAGGATCTCTTGATCCCTTAAGGTTGAAAAGTGTCCTTAAGACCAGATCTCTCTATGTTTTGAGTTTTCTCTTTAGGAATAGAATAATCCTAAGGGTAAATCCTTGATGGGTTGACTAGTGAGTAGCCACATTCACTAGGTGGTTCAAATCCATCTTTCTAGATGTACTTTTTCCTTATGTGATTCACAATGGGACATAGGTTCTCATTGGGCAAGGCAATCACACCCTCTCTCTTTTTCTTTGACTGGTGATGTCTCTCTTATTATAATCTTGGTGTTGACAAAGACTTGAGTCCTTGCAGGTTTGAGGATTCCTTTGTCCCTATTGATTTCAATAAGATTATCTTTTATTTATAATCTCCTTTACCAAGAGTTTGTATCGAGTTCATACTCTTGCTAAAGTAGGGGCTAAATGTATCATTGGAAAATGGAAGCACTTGCATTTTGGAGTAATTTATCCCTCTGAGTAAGTGGTTTGGGGTCATGTCAAATGCCTTGAATGGGTCTTTGACTTGGATATGGATTTTCCCCTATTCTGCCCTATTACCCACTTCTCTCCGTCCTATTTCTGGCATCCCGCTTTGAAAATTTGAGGTTCTTGACCTTAGGGTCAAGTTTGACCTTGACCCTAACCTATGTCAAGTTTGACCTTGAACCTAACCTAGGTCAGAGTCAACCTTGACCATGACTTAGGGTCAAAATTTCAAGTTTCCAAGGTTTCTGGATGACGGGCTTTGGAAAGATTTAATTCCCACTTCCGGGTCAGCTATTTAGGTATTTGAAGTAATGAATATTGAAATTATATTTAATATAAGCCTACTTCTAGGGGTATAAGTTTAATTGGAATTTAATTCTCCTATGTAGGCCTCTCTAGAATATTGTGCCCTAGATTTGTATATAAGGAAGTCTTCTCCTCTCATTTTCTCTAACTCTCTAACAAGCAATATCACCTAGACCACCTATGCACATGAATCATAATCTATTGAAGCAATCATCTACTCTCAACCATTCAATAATTAAAGCACATTCAAGAATTCAATTCATCAAGGAGATCCATTAGTAGCCATTGAAGTATTCAAGTTGTATGGAGCCCTCTTGTTGAAGATTTCTCCATCCACATCCTTTCAAGCTTCTTCCTATTCCAAGAACCATTCAAGATTGGTTTTTAAGATACAAAGGAAATTGATTTGAGACATCCTACATCCTAAATTCTACATTCTATATTCATTTGGAGTATGCATACTCGTGGATCCAAGGATTCAAATCCTCCTCAAGGGTTTCTATACAAGCAAGGTGAATTTGTTTATTTACTTTGTTTATCTTTGTAATTTGAATTATATTTTAAGGTTAATTCCAAAACCAGGGTTTGAAAAAGGCAAACCCCTCCCCCCCTAAAAAAAAAACCATTTTTATTGCAGGTATAGGTATAGGACATCAAATTACAGAGCAAATTTGGATACCCTTTTCAGCCAACTTTCGGGATCCGCAAACAAAATTTATGTCAGAGCAGTGCAGGTCAAGGTTGACATTTTGGGGTACAATTGCGCCCCCACATTTGGGTCAAGGTTGACCTTTATTAGAAAATGAAATTTTTTTTGGGTTTTCTCTGTCCCTCTATTTCTGTTCTAGATCCGGTTGCAGAATTTCCCAAAACTCAGTACCAACACCAGAAAATAGCAATTTCCAGATCTGCTATACTTTGAGGTTAGTACTTGTCTTCAATTCATTTCAATTAAGGTTTTAATCAATTAAAATATATTTATCACTCTTTATCCATAATTTGGGAATGTAAGGATTTCTTCATTCTTCTTATTTCTGATTGATTGATGCATTTGTGCATTAACCATTTTCTTATGGTTGATCAAAGTGGATCTTTCCTTTGTGAAATTTGGTGATAGGAGGAGAATCTTATCTTCCCCCAAAAAATTTACATACATTCATCATCATCACATGTTCTACACCATAAATTTCTCAACCTTACACTTACTAACCACTGTTTTGTCTTCAATTGTTCCACCAGCAGCTCTGATGGCACTGACTTTTCTTGATTCTTTCACTGTATTTTGTAATGTCTTCTCCTTCTTTCATTTTAATCTGATCAAACTGACCTCTGATACTTTTTTCTTTGGCTCTCTTTACATTTTCATCTCCCCCATGGATATCATGTAGTTTCTTCCACATATCATAGGTAGTAGGGCAGTCCTTGACTTCATCAAAACCAAATAGCTGAGTGAAGAAGCTATATCACTCATCATTATGTTATGATTCTTCATGTCCACCATCTGATCCACATACATAGGTCTCGACGGTTCCACATATTTTTGGTCCAAGAATTGCAAACCATTATCTCCAATAGTAGATAGATGTATCCTCATCAACTCTTGGCATGAAACAAAGTTGTCTTTGTTAAGCTTGGGGATCTCCCTTCTGTAAGAAATCTCTGATCTTTATCTTAGGCCTTGAAACCTTCCCTAAAAGCACAAAAATATCTGATACCAATTGTTGGAAATTAGTTGAGTAACTAAGAGGGGAGGGGTGAATTAGTTACCACAAAAACAAATTCAAGTCCCTTAGATGTCTTAATCAAACTTATCGATGTTACTCGGTTAACAAAGATATTATGTTGTTACTCGGTTAACAAAACAATCTTAAGATATTAACTGTGATTATTCTTTAGTGATTAAGTGTAGAAATATAAAGTAGAAAACAAATAACATGTACAAAGATGACACCAATATTTAACATGGAAACCCAATTACGAAAAAACCACCAATTGCAACTAGTTACTATTTTTCACTCTTATGAAGTGAGCTTTGTTAGGACCCAACCCTATTAAAGGTTACAAAACACACTGTTAGGTGTGACCCTGTTAGAGGATTTAATCACCCTATAAGGAGTGGCCTTGTTAGAGGTCTTAAACACTTCAATGTAGAAATTACACCTTGTGAGAGGATTTATGAAAGACTGTTAAATCTAATCCGTAAAGAGATTTGGATCACTTCTACAACTGTTAGAGAGTAACAATGGATTGACCTGTTTGAAGAATAAATTGTCTTTGCTGATTTAGATCTTTGTTCTAGTTTTAAACTGGATCCTCACTGATCCAATATTCTATTGCAGCTCGATCTGTATGTTTTGTCCTTAATTAGAATTCCATCTTATTTTGCCTTCACTCTTCATATCAAAGAACACTTCCACTTCTCCCTTCTTTTTTTATTCAATCCAAACTTGACCTAGTAGATATATGATAGTCCTTGTCAATTCATCTTGAAAATCCTTCCAAATAAATAATAAAACTTAAGTCTGTCGACTGCATATAACCAATTAAACATAAAGTGTAAACTTTTGTTAGTCGGCTGACACTAAGTGTATAACTCGGTTAACACTGTAATCCTTCAATGCCCAACCATTATTGTATTGCCCAAGCAAACTCCGTTAGAACTAAACATCACTTAGCTAATATATGAGTCTTCTCTAATGCCCGAGAGAGCTTGGCATACATTGACTATGCTCAATTTAGGTATAGACATTTGTGTAACTTCACTACATTTGTGTATACATCAATGACAATACACAATTGAATAATTGTCTTCAACAAGAGGTTCATGCATTAGATCTTGCTTAAGAGTAGTATCTTTCTCTTCATTCTCTTGATCAAAGATAGGATGGTCATGAATTTTTTCTTGATCAAATATGGGTTTGTTGTGCTTAAATGTTTCTTTGTTTGAAGAAGATGCAGATATAGATGGCTCATGTTCATAGAGAAAAGGAAAGGTTGATCTTAATGATGGCTTGTTATGTGATTTATCCTTTTATAATTATAAGGAATCTTAACTCCTAATCAAACTAAGTGTAATAAATATGGTTCTTTATCCCTCTTCAAAATTTTGTTCATGTCTTCGATAAATATGGGATCTTGGGATGCCTCCTCAACTTCCTCTTCATTTGCTTCTTCATCTTGATACCTATGGAAATTTTGATCTTTTCTTTCCATAGGATTGATTCATGTTTCAAATAAATTCATCATCATAGATATCTAAAGGAATTTGATCTATTTGATAGACTGGACACAAAGTACTCCAAAAGGGTATTGAAATGTGTTTTCAAAATTCTTCCAAACCCTTGGGAAATGCCCCCTGTTTTATTATCTCAGTCTTTACGCAATATTTTATTTTGGTATGTGACACTTGATAGTTTTTTAGTGCTTAATAGAATGATGTTATGTGCAACTTTGAAACATAGTACACGTCATTTGATTATTGATACGTAACACTTCACAATTGTATGCACAGTTTGGCAGCTGACCACACATAATTTAAAACTTAGTATGTGTTACTTAAAAGTTGGTACAAATCACTTAAAAGTTGCTACACATCACTTAAAAGTTGCTACGTGTCACTTAAAAGTTGGTACATGTCACTTAAAAGTTAGTACATGTCACTTAAAAGTTGATACGCCTCACTTTACTAGGAAAATTTTGTCGGTCATTGTTTGATTGATTTTTTTAAATTTAAAATTGTGATCAAATTTCAAGGATGTTTTCTTGTTTGAAACATGTAGAAACAAACACAACACACAAAAAAATTTGTTTCTTTAATCCTAAACCACACAAAGTGTATGTTCTTAGTTGTTTTCACGGGCCTTGATAAGAAAAACTTCCAAACAAGCTACCTAAGGTCAAATTTGGCTTTTAACATGGCTTTAAGAGGTAAGCTTTCTACTTAACCAGGTTTTAATGTAACATCCATTCAAACAAATGATGAGTATTTTATACCCTCAATACAAGGGCCTCCCACATGCATAAAGACATGATTTTACACAATCCCAAAGGACTACTAGAGGAGGTGAAGATTCTCAATACTTATTTGTCATTAAAACTTTTGAGGATGAATGCATTTATATTATAGTGGGTCAAATTTTAAGATGGCTAAAGTAATTGTCTCCCACTTGGGTCATTCCCTCTCACCGTCCTTGTAAGGATGTACTCAGGAGGCAGGCCCTCTAAATCTCTATCATGTTCATATTTAAAGAAATAAATGAATTGACTCAAGCAGGTTGGGGAGTTTGATTCACTCAAAGAGTGAAGAGCATATCCCTACTACGTTTTCCAATTCCAAATACTTTTAACAGAATGTAAAATTTTAACCTCTTGACAAGGAGGTTTTTAGAATTGAAGTGTTTGGTTCATTTACCAACCTTTATTTCTATCCCCAAATCCAACACGTTTGGATTTTTGATCTTTGAAAACTTGAGAGCATATACCTAATGTCATTTTTGGTGAACAATAATAGGTTACTATTAACCTAGATTTTGGAAATTGAATGCCACAATTTGATCAAGTGCAACCTTGTTTAGAAAAATACCTTTTCCATGTAGCTAGAAAAGGCTAGGCATATTTTTGAGTATTTTTCCTTGATTTTTAACTCACCTAGTGGTGATTGTTCCCTCTCCATCTCCTCCAACAAGTTAGTCAACAAAATTAACACAATGAGGGAAAACAGGGAAAATTGAAAATAATAAAAGAATGAAAGATATCCTCTAAATTTGCAAAAATGATTAAAGATCCTATCAATTTTAGCCTCAATTTAATGAAGGAAACTTATCCTTGTAAGCTTTAACAACTTTAACAAAATGTTCATACAATTTCTCTTCCTCTTCTAGATTTTCCAAAATGGACAAGTTGTGAAGTTCATTTGCATGTTTGTTAAGAATTATTACCTCTTTACTCTCTTTGCAGATTCTTTTCTCTGGTTTTTGGATCTTTGGATGTCTGCTCATCTATAAAACAAAAAACATAGAATATTAATTATCTGATTTTAATAATCTGAAACTTGAAAAACACAGAGAGTTGTATGCGTTGTTTAACAGCTTATAAGTGACATTTTGCTGCTATCTACGTGCAACTTTAAAATATTGTAAGCGTTATTTAACAAGATAATACACATGAATTTGAACAATAATAGGCATAAAATAGCATGCAAAGGCATAAAAAGACAATATTAAATGTGAAACATAAAAGATTGAGTGCAGTAGAAGAAATATTACAAATGTGATTTCACAATTTGTATGCGTGACTTTGCAATCAAAGGCATCAATCTGTCTCTATACACAGTGAAAGAAGTATGTTTAAGCATGAATTTGATGTTTATATGCGTAAAGATTTATCTAATAGGCGTCACATTTCTTGCAACCTACAAAATAAAATAAGAAAAGGTACAAAACATGCAAATATTGATGAAAACAGAGATTAGAGGCCTAAAGCCACATGGTGGGCACCATTTGTGTATATATAAAGTATACCTTCATGAAATTAGTTTTAAATAAATCAATTCTATGGAAAGATAATCCTATTTAAATAAATAATTGACATATAATCAAGAAGCATTCCATGGTTCAGTAACTAAACATGCTAATGAATCTCTCAGCCTTAATCTCCATTAGTGACAATCCTAGAATAAGAAAATGATGTATTATAATGCCTAATCTAGCTCTCAAATTCTCAAATTGTAATGAAATTCATTAAATATTTTTCTCAAATTGCTCTATTATGCTCTCAAATTGCTCTCAAATGCTATGATCTTGGAGAATTTCTCTATAGTGTAGATGCAATTGATCATGAATGTCTAGGATTAATAATTCTCTCAAAATTCTTGGTATTTATAGGATTTCCCAAGTGTTGGAGATTTGATTCTGAACAGTTGATTGATTATATGTTTGTCATTGATGACAACATATAATACACAACAGTACTTCTATATGTACTTATCCATATGATGACATGAAGACTTGTGTGGATAGATACATGTTGTTGACATGTTTATTATGCTATGTTCATACAAGCAGATCCAGATATGATGTTTCATTAAAGATATGTAATTCTGTTATTGACGGTTATAGTTCTGGAGGTATAACGGTTTAAGGCTAAAGTATATAACGTGTTTCTAGAGTTGCAATTATCATCAGGATATGCGTTTGTATATTCATCATTAATTATGAGTTGTTGATATTAATCTAAAGGTGCCAAATGTGTTTCAAGAAGATTGCAATGTTATGGTCAATTTGGTGAAGCCGACTTAGTGAATCGACGTGCCTATTCAGTTTGTACTTGCACGGTTGTAATTATGCTTGTGCACTTAGTAGAGCTGAGAAGGATGTTATGAAGATTTGTCTAACAGGTCCCATGATCTCATACTTGGAGTATGTACTTATAAAAGGTCATTTGTGATAAGAAGAGTTGCGAAAGCCAGAGATAAGAAAAGTAGAGCAGAGTGTTAAAGAAACAGAGCTATATTTATCATATGTTGATAATATAGATATTGAAGTTGAAGCTTTTAGAATATAGATAAGATTGTTATAGTGATTTACAAGAGGTTAAAGCATCGGCACACAAAAGGAACTGATCAGACAAGCAGTGTCACAAGCAGCAGTTCATCTTGTTGATATAGTGTGTATCAAATATCCAGAAGGTTGTAGCCTTCACCACTTGGACAGTGAGTCCTTGGATAGTGAGTCCACCACCCCTAATAGGGTTATTGTAAAAGACTCCTAACAGGGTTAGACCCTTAACCAGGTCACTATACTACTGCATTGTAATGAACAACTCCTAACAGGGTTGA
>MU228094.1:3532472-3557125 GCA_018584345.1 Thuja plicata
AAGAACTAGATGTAGTATCTTTACCTAAAGTAGCACCAATTGATCTCAAATCTAACTGTAGCTTCTCAACAAGCTATAAATTATCCTTTGTGAAAAATTCAACATCACATAATTTCTTATACAAAGAGTAAATATTGGCTGTAAATTTCTCTAAGGTCCGTACAAGAATAGAAAGTTCAACTTGTTTTGTTGTTATCTCTTCTGAGATCTTCTCTAGAACTTTTCTCTCAAATCTTCTCCGAGACCATTGTAGAAGCTTCTCATTGCTGTCTATGTCCTCATCTATTACTTCTTTTACAATGGTGACTAGTTGATCTATGATTGAAGCTTGAGGCATTTTATCCTCTATGTCAAAAGCCTTTGCAAATATGTCTTTGATGTCATGCAACACCTGCTTTTTCTTTTGTTCTATCTTCAATGCTTCCTATCTCTTCTTCCTCTTAAGTAACTCTTGAAGAGTCCCAATTTGTTCAAAAGATAACTCATTGGGATCCCATTGTGGAATCACAATGACTTCATCTAGTGTTACGTCTAAAATCTATGACTTCTTCTTCAAGATCTTCTTCCTCTTCTTCATTTCTAGAGAACTTATGCTCGGCAACATAATATCTTTCCCTTTGACAGTTTCTGTATCCAATGCCTCCTTCAATTTTGTCAATATAGTCTGTGGATTTGGCATACCACCGGTTTTAGGACCTGTGGGAGTGGATGATGCAGAGTGTGGTAGCTCAACCAACACTTGTGCTGCCTCTTCTTCCTTAGGCTTATCAATAACATCTGTTGTTGCTACTCCACTATCTAAAACTGTCTTCACAACTTCTAAAATAGGTGGATCTTGTGAAGTTACCTCTTGTTCATTTACTTGTTGTTGCTCTTCACCTTTCTAATCACTAATAACTCCAATTATTTCCTCTTTGCTGTTATCCCTCATGGTCCTCTTTCCATTCACTACAGGATATCCAGTCACTTGATGAATCATGCTTTTGGTGATCTTGACTGGTCCATTGTCTAGGCACATGCTCATGTCATGAACTTGGCTAAGGATAACCTTGATCCATTCATCTTTAAAACCTTGGGGAAAATCTAGGGCACGAGTTAACCATTTTTTGGCTAAGTGTTTGAATTATGCCTTCAGAACTCCATTTTCACACAGTTTGCTATAGGATTTCCTTAATTCATTATGACCTACTTCTCCAATATTAACCATATAACATGATCGAACATCATGAACCATAAGTAACTTGGGAGGAATGGATGAGAGGGCTCCCATTAAGTCAGTATGTATCACACTTTTAGGGACGACTCGAAAGTTGAGAGGTTCACATTCATCACTCTGAACGAACTGAATTTGTTCTTGTTCTGCCTCCATACTCTTGGCTGGTGTGGAAGAAATTGCAGCCATAATTCTAAAATTTAGGGTTTGAGAGGTCAAAAATATAATACCTCAGCAAGTGATGCTTCATACTATTCTTTTTTCACTTTTTACTTTAAGATTGCCGACGGCACACTGATGAAATCTTCGTTCCTAGCTCTGTTAAGATCAATTTTGTAAATCGCTTCAATCACTCTATAAATAGTAAAATCGCAAGGTAAAATGAAGTGTTGACTATTCATCCTTTTTAAGCTATGAAAGGTAAAGGTAGGTGAGCATTGAATGGTCTTCCCATTGAGTTAGTGCAAGCCAGCTGTCCTTGGCCTTAACACAACTTGCATCCCACTCGGCTCACTACACTCGGCCTTCACACAATTTTACTCGGCCAACAAAACTTGGTACTCATTAAAGAAATCAGCTTTAGTGTCATGATAGATGCTCAACACCTATAGTGCAATTGACTCATCTTGGCATTTGTCTTCAAAAAATATGTCCTGGTGCATCTTAACATATGCAAATATGGAATTTTTGTACATTTTATGTGAGGAACTGATGTAAGATAAGAATTTTAAATATAGTTCCTTACATACCTCTTTCTCTTAGTTGGAGATGATGTGATCACTTGATCCATTGGATTGGGTGACCTCGGCTTCATTAGCTTCACTGCTACATGGTTCAGACTTTTTAACCCATGTCTTGTTCATTTGTTCCCTAATTTGCTCAACAGTAGGAGTTGGTACTCTCATCTTGCAATCTTTCCTTGTATGTCCAATTTTCAGACAACTGTGACAAACTAAGCTTCCATTCATCCAAATTTTGGAATTACCTCTGAAATGTGTCCTTATGCAGTTTTTTGAAACATGTCTGTACTCACCACAGTAATGACAACTATGCCATGTATTGTAATCCCAATTGTGAGTATTGCCTTTTCTTGGTGATTTCTCTTGTACCTTTGATGACCATTGCTTTTTACCTTTGGATCTTCAATCTTGTGCTCTATGACCATATTTGTGACAATTATAGAAATTACCATTGAGTCTAGGTGTTTTGCTTGCCTTTGCCTTACATTCACATGCTTGATGTCCAAACTTATTACAGTTAAAGCAATAACCATTAAAGCTAGTTTTAGGATTGGACTTACCATTCTTGCTTCGACATATGTTTGTTGTATAACCTGGTTTTCCACAGTGGTGACAAATAGGTTTCTTTTTTCTCAGCTTTGCATTCTTTCTTTCACCTATCTTAGATGATTCTCCATCTTTAGTGGTTGTATGTTGTTTAGTGTGACCTAACACAGAAGAATATTTAGGTCTTCTTGATGCTTCCACCAATTGTTCAAAGTAGCTCATAGTTTCACTTGGGTCATTCAATCTATTATTGATTTCTTTCTTAGATCTCAATTCATCTTTCAATTGATTGTTCTCAGATCTAAGATTAACAATCTCCAAGTCTTTCCTGCTGATCTCCACAAGTAGTAGTTGATTTGCCATGTCCACTTGATTGACTGTCATGGTTTTCACATCATGTGTTCTTTCATCAAGTTTGGTAGTCAACATTCTCTTGTCTTCTTCTGCCATAGCCTTGTCATCTTCAACTTTCTTTTTCTGTTCAACAACTTCACACATTCTTATTGATTGGGCTTCTTGTTCCTTTTTCAGATTTTTGACTTCTTCACATAGTGCATTGTTATTTTCCAGTAGATCTTCTATTGCTGCATCGCTCTCAGTAGAATCTCCATTCTGAAATAGATTTGTGGTGTCCTCTTCCTGATAATGAGTGTCATTCATCTATTTGGCTAGATTTTTCCTTGCAGCCAAGGACTTCTTTAGTTCTTGTCTTGCTGACTCAAGCTGTTGTAGTGCTAGCTGAACATCAATTTTTTATTCTCAATGACTTTACCCATCTTGTAGAACTCCATTTCAAGATCTGTATTCTCAAGCTGATTATAACCTTTTAGAGAACTCCGCTCTGATACCAATTGTTGGAAATACAATAATGGGAAAGCAAGATATTGAGAGGGGGGTGAATCAGATCTTCAGAATTAAACACTTAAAACAAACTAATCCACATTCATACATAAATGAATCTAATGTAATCTCAGATAACATCCACACCATGAAATAAATAACACATAACAAAATAACTTGGTAACCCAGAAACCCAAATAGGTAAAACTGGGGTGGGGATGACACCCACAAAAATCTCCACTACTACAGTAATAAAGTGTACCTGTTAAGGTTGCAATGTTTGATTATAAAATGTAATCTACCCTATTAGAGGCCTGCTCTGTTAAAAGCTTCAGATCATTACAATCTACCTTGTTAAAGGATTTAAACTTACAATGAAGTAAGCACTTTGTTAAGAGATAAATAAAGGCCTGTTAAAACCACTCTGTTAAGAGATTTTCACCTGATACAATGGTTAAAAAGTCTCAAGTATTGATCCTTCGATGTGCACTCTGATGCTGATGATGAATCTCCTCTTTTCAGTATCTCTTCTGATCTTATAATCTAATATATCTTTACTCTGTTGTTCACTGTGTTATGCTCTGCTTGATCTCTACTTCTGAACAAAATAACCCTCTGTGCATTTCACTTCAAAATGCATTCACTTTGACACTTACTCTTCTGCCTCTTGCACACACACAAAATAGGGTTTCAAAGCAATCTAATATATCTATACAGATCTGACAGTGAGATCTAGATCAACGATCAAGATCCAATACCTATACCATGATGGTATTATAATTAATGCTTACAATGAGTCATGCATAGGATAAAACAATTAAATGCATAATTAACTCTGTATAAGAATATTAAATGCATACATTAGTCGGCCCAAAAAGATCATACAAGTCGGCCAAATCACTTATCCTTGAAGTTTGTGTCATTCTTGACAGAGATACAAAAATTGTTCTGCTCAGCACTTGACTATCTGTCGCTTGGCACTTAACATCTCTGTCTCTACTCAGCTCGATAATGTAACTCGGCAAATTGAAAAACTGCTTGGCAATTTTGCTTGGCCTAGCATAGTTTTAGCTCAGCCACAGTGATAGCCAACTAAAACTGCCTAATGAAATGACTAAGTGTTGGGCACTAATCATCAACAAAACTTAGAGATTAACAAATTTCTGGGTTTTGTTTGTCTCTACATTTCTATTCCAGATCCAGTCTCAGATTTTCTAGAAACTGAGTGTAGACCCCCGAAAACAGCATCATTCAAATCTGCAGTATTTTAAGATTAGTACTTTTATCCTATCTATTTCAATTAAGGTTATCAATCTATCTAAACCTATCACACACTCTCTTCTATATAATGGGAATTTAGGGTTTTTCTCTTTATCCATATCCTTAATAGGTTGATTCATTTATGCATTGATCCTTTCTTTAGGGTTAATCAATTTGGATCTTCCCCTTTAACAAATTTGAGATTAAGAGGACAATCCTACCCTCCTCACACACATTTCAATAAACACATCAATTTTTAAATGTAACATTTAGGTCATGATCTCTATTTACTATCTTACATTTTGGTGACCTTCCATTTTCTTATGTTACAGTTATGATCTGAAAATTTTTGGTGGCAACTTCTAACATGGCATATTGACATGAATTTTGATGTGGCATGTTGACATGGCTTCTGATGTAGTGTATAGATCTCTCTGTGGCGTGTGGAGGTCTAGTTACCATTGGAAATTAGAAATTTCCTTTTACACATTTGATTTATCCTTGGTTGATATTCTTCTCATTGCGGATCTGACATTGGGACATGTGTAGCATGTTTTTTGTCCACCTTTCTCTTGGGATGAATCATGCTTTCAGTTTTAGATTTGGGTTCTATATTTATTGATTGTTGAAATATAAAATTTTGGTTCAAGTCTTATACTTAATGCTTATACCTTATTTGGATGGGTTCATGTTATATGGGACCTATGTATTTAATTTCTCTCACTTATCTAATGGGTCCTTGGTTCAAATGCTTTGATAATGACCTTGTTTTTTCCTTGGTCGATATGGAACTCATTTGTAATGTTATTTTTGGTTTGTTTGACCTTATTGTAATCTTCAATGATCTATCCTATATATAAGGGTTGTTGGTGACTTGAAAAAAAGTAAGGTATAAAGAAAGTATAGTGTGCTAACTAGTTCAACAATTGATAGAGAAAAGTGCAGTGATAATGCAAGAGAAGAAAATATAGTAATTAGTTTACTGATAGTGTGGATGGTGTTATGTAGACCAGAAACATGAGTAAGAGAATATTCTCATATGTACTATAAATACAGATAGGTAATTTAAGATATTGGTTCTTGGGTACTTGAGTTTTTTATTGTATCTTTCTACATTCATAGTGAGCCTTTGTATGCAATTTAAGAGCAACAAGCTCTTGTTTATATTGTAAGATAGTGATCCTTCTTCATTATTCACATTCATTATAGTATTAGCAGTGAGCCTTTGATTGGTTTTCCAGAGCAGTGAGATCCTAATATTTTATAATAAGATTATATACTTTAGTGATTTATCTTTGTGGGGAAGTGCTTACTGTGGTTTTTCCTATTTTGAATTTTCCACATATAAATCTTAGTGTTCTTGTGTTGTTGGTTTTGTTCTTTCTTGCAGACTATTTCTTGTGGTGGTTGCTGAAGTTAAGCTATTAAGGTTTTTAGTTTTATATTGATTCACCCCCCACCCCTCTTAGCACCCAAAGTGTGTTCATCAAGTCATGTATGATCCTTTACTTGGGGCTATTCCATGACACTCCCACTTTGGGACTCTTCACCCATGCACTGTGTAGGTTAGAGTAGTGGCATATGGGAATGTGTATGTGATCGATTCCTTTCATGTATTATGACAAATGTCTATGTAGGTTTCCATTCGTACTGATATTGCATCCTTGTTCCTTATGTGTGTTCTTGTAAGCTATATTGCTTGGTTTCTTGTATGAGTGTTTGGGCCATATGGTTATCTTCATAAGCATAGTGGGGTGGGCTTGAGGGTACTATATGGTCATATGACATGACCAAATACCGTTGGGTTTTTGTGTACAGGATTTGAGTGGTACCATATGTTATCTCACCTACTTCAAACACTTACACTATTCTATTGATGTGCTTATGTCTCTTGTATTGTAATTGTAACTCTTGTATGACAAGGACCATGTAATCATGATTATTATGCATGCATCAAGTGAATAAAGCATAAACGAGATATATTTGAAAGCCTTATGATATAATGGATATATTTTTATTTATGACTCAAATTTGGTTATGTTTTCTAAGGCCAAATCTATTAGAATATATGAGGAAGTGCTAGCATTGGTTGTCATCGATGTCAAAACCTCAATATCGACACTCTGGAAATATCGATTGGTTGTTGGAAGTTTTGGTTATGAACTTGTTGGTTATCAGTTATACAATAGGAGCTTTTTGGTTATACTTAGGACATGTTCAATGTGAACATTTTGGTGTTGCTAATACTTACTGGAAGTGTACACAACTCTACTGATGATCTATTTATCTTGGTGCATTTACATACTTTCGGTGTTTTGTTTCACATTGACAACTCTGTCAGGGTCTAGTGCTTTTGTTAGCTACAAAGTTTCTACAAGTATCTAGACTATTTTTCAATTTCATAAGATATTTTTGGTATATCAACTACCACATATAAGGATCTATCGGTGGCCACGCCTTTTTTTGGTCTTGGTAGTGGTAGCTATTGAAAAATTTAATACACATTGTAACATCTTAAGTGTGACCTATCTGTGGGTTGTAGTGTAGCATGTAATTGGTTGATGATATGTATTAAATGAAATTGTAATCTTCTTACCATTGGGGTTGTCACATTTTTCATGTCAAGATGACATATATAAGATCATATACTAGTATAAATAAAGAAGAACCTATGTGTATCAAGTGTGTAAATGTGTGTGTGTGTGTGTGTGTGTGTGTGGGCACACGCATGCACATGTGTGTGTCTTATGAAGGATCTATACACATTGAATACGAATCCATGTGAAGGAGATACATATTTGTGGAGAACATTGTTGGTCTTAGTGGTGGATTATATATCTCTTCATATCTTCCGACACTAAGAATATGTTCTTGGAAAGTTGAATTTACTATGATTATATGACTAGTTTTGTGTTGTCATTATGGCAACAAAGTCATATGGAGTTTTGACAGTCAGTACAAAAACCTTGAAGTTTATATTTTGGCTAAATATAGAAGAAAGTGCAGACGGTGATACACCTGATGATCAGAGCATCAACGCACATGAGTGATTAAGTTATGGTATGCACCTTGGATATAATTATTTTAATATGTTGTTGTGATTATTATAAACACACAAGATCAGATGTGACAGTATCATCACATACATCAAGTCTAAATGTCACTAACAGTTCAGCAGAATAGAGTATAGAGATGACAACAAGTTTTATGTGCCTATTGTAATAGTGTTGTAATCATATCATTATCATTTGTGTAAACACGCTTAAGCCAATTAATTTGGAAGCATTGTGTGTGTCTATTAAGACATGTATATATATTTGACATGCATTTTTGCATGGTGCAAAAGATGTAACAAAGATAGAAAAACAAACATATACAAAAGAAGTATATTCAGTATGAGATAAAGCTCTACCAGAGGTTAGAGTTACAATGCACAAAAGGAACTAATCAGACAAAAATGTCATAGAAGAAGTTCACCTTTCCATATATAGTGTGTATCTGATATTCAGGAGGTTGTAGCCTTCTTCTTTGAGCAGTGAGCTCTGGAAGTGTGCCATCCACCTTTAACGGGGTTTGTAGACTCCTAACAGAGTCATTGTACTCAGCATTGTAATGACTTCTCCTAATAGGGAAAATGAAATCTAAAGAGTTCATAGGACTAGTGCAATTATATGTGGGTACTAATTCCCACCAGGGTTTTCCTCTGGCCAAGGTTTCCCCATAAACATATCTTGTGTTATGTGTTATGGTTTTATACGCTTTACTATTAATTTCAATATTTAAGTAATTGGGCTAAGTTTCAAGAAGCGGAAAATTATTAATTGTTGAACACTGATTCACCCCCCCCCCCCTCTAAGTTTTCCCATTCTTAAAAATTGGTATCAGAGCTTTGGTCCTCTAAGAGAAGTTTAACCACTCGAGGAGATCATAGATTCAGCAGACGTGAAACATCTAAAGAAAAATCTTGAAGAAGCTCTTGAATATCTTGAAAGATCTAAAAAAGAAAATGAAGAACTGAAATTGAAAGTCAATGGCTCACAAGTATTCATCAAGAAACTGAGAAAAGATTTGAAAGATTGTTCTACGAATGATTTGGGAAAAATGGTCAAAAAGATGAATGAAGAAACCATGTCTCTGAAGGATCAGATTAAATATTTGAATGAACAATTAACTGATAGCCAGACAACTCTTGAAGAAAAGACTAAAGAAAAAAAAAATTAGATGAAGAACTTATGCAAGCAAACTTGAAAATCTTGGAGTTGGAGAACATCAAGAAAAATATAGAATCTGAGTTGACAGAAGTCAAGGATCGTATTGACAAATTACACACAAGTTCTGATCTAATACAATCACAGATTTATGCATAGAAGATAAGAGGTGATACCACTGGTATTGGATACAATGAAGCAAAAATTAAAATCAATGCAATGCAAGAAATAATGAAAGCACCAGAATAATCTACAGAGGCTAAGAAAACTGTGAATCATGCAGAAGCTAAAGCAGAACCACCTAGATATGAATGCAAGCTAGTTAACTAAACTTGTTATGCCTGTAACAAGCAAGGACATATAGCAAGATATTGTAAAGAGGTAAGACCTTTCAATGGCTATTTTTATCAAATCAAAGAAGTCAAACATAGAAAAATCAAAGGAGTCAGACACAACAAAATCCAAGAAGTCAACCACATCAAAGTTCTCAGAACACTACATGTCAGATATGCAATTACAATGGTCACACAGCTAAACTATGCGGTATGGTAACTCATACCAATACGCCTAGAAATTAAATACCTCCAGTCCTTTGTTACTCTTGTAACAAGGTTGGACACATCTCAAAGTTTTGCAGATCTAGAGTGCAAAGATACAAAATACCTTATAAGTCTCAAGGATCTATATTTGAAGAATCTGGAGTAGTTAAGTTTGTGAAAGCTATAGAAGAAACAATCAATATTTGGGTTGAAGTAAAGAAAGATGATGGTATTTACAAAGTGGTAGATCCATTTGTAATGGACGCACCTTCTACTTCTGGATAAATGAGCATGGTCATAGGGGGATCTAGACAAGCTCTAAACCCCTATACGGATGGTATACTCATCCCCGAGTATGCTCCTTTGGTTTTATGTACTTGGTTACTAGTTGAAGTAGTACGCAAGAGCACACAGTTTTAATTACAGCAGGATCTGAGTTTGGAATTCACAGTTGTAACCCGTGCTACGACAATGAACATTAATTGCAGAAATTTAATTTATAAGTCACCATTGATCTATTATCTTCACTTCTACATTTGATATCGATCATTTGAAGAGCACATGATATTTAAGCATCTGATTTTTGAAGGAGTTCAATTGTTTAATCAGTAAAGAGAGTTAAAGTTATCGCAGAACCCTAGCTTGGATGCGTCGTTTCAAAACTCTTTTTGGAGCCCTATTTGGTGTAGGAGCACCTAGGTAGGGATATGGTTAATGATACAATGTAACCTAGGGCTTATCTTATGTTTTATCTTGTAGTGGTCCTAGCCAGACCACTAGGATAATAAGAGGACATGTAGGTCCCATTTTGTTTGAGTAATGTGTTAGTAGAGGATAGGATACCTTAGTAGGTCCTTAGAGACTTTTGTGTCCATTTAGGTCCAATATGGTGTTTTTGGTATTTTGATGCCAAGTGAGTCAAAAAAGGGACTAGAGGCCCTATTTTATGTTATTACACCCTAAATAGTGGTTTGGACAAGTTTGGACAAGGTTAGACCAAGTTTGGATAACTTATTCAAAAAGTTGTAAAAGTTGGCAATGTTGTCATTGACAACATTGACAAAATTTATTGCAAGAATGAAAATTTGATGGATTTAGTTCCATAACTATCAAAAACCAAATTTTTAGTGCCTTGGTAAACTAAATAATTCTATCCTCAAGCTTTTGGAAGGGTTGGCATGTTGATGTCAGATGGTGTACGAACTAGAGAATTGAATATTAGCTATAGTTTGAGTGTTTTGTGAGCATCTGATAGTTTAGTGGATTAAATATACTTCTGTAAGAATTGATGTTGTTAACGTAGGTTGTTTCAAGAATTTTTGTGGTGGTATTTTTTTAGATTGAATATTTTTTATTACTTTGGCAAAAGCCTTTAGTTTTTGTCCAGTTGCTGGTTTGAATTGGGCACTGTCTACAAATGGAGTCATCACTCCATCTTCCACTGTGGAATTTGCATGGGCTCTTGGATTATGGGAGGTGACTCCATGTACAATATGTATAGTGAAGGAGGGCCCCATGAAAGCATGGAAGTCATTTTTAAGATGATTCCCTCGGTGATCCAGTGATGCATAGCTAGGGGTCATCAGTAGTTGCAGAGCTTATTTGGTGGATTGAAAGCAATCATTGCTTCAATCAAATCTTGGAAAGGGGTAGGGTAATGTGTTGAAAAGTCCCAATTTACATGGGAAGGTTTTATGAATGCATGTTGGTGTCTAGAATGAAGTTTCTATCAGACTAGTTTTGAAAGCCTCAAAACCCTGACTTTTAGCCTTGATTATAGGCAGAGATGTACAGACAGCTTGGGAACCCTAGACCTAGAAAATATCTAGTGTATTGATAAAGGGAATCTGGATCCTAAACTTGTTTTGACACTTGTTAAGACTTTTTTTGAGTTAATGCAGAAAAGGTGCCTAATTAGGCCTAATTGCTTGTAGCCCTATTAGGGAAGCAATTGATGTGATTCTTGGAAATCGATTAGGATTTCAAAGCAAAGTGGGGTTGCAGGTGGTGGAAAGGATCCTAAAAACAACTTCAATGCCCTATCCCTCTTTGTGGATTGAGAATTGATCAATTTGGATCAGTTGGATCATCTTGGGAAGATGGAGAAAGAAAGGCTAGAAAGAGTCTTTTGAAGAGCTATGGTGAGTTTGTGTTTTACATTGTTGGTGTTTCACTAGTTGAAGAAGTAGGATCTTGTGAGAAGAATCCTAAGGAGAATAGGGTTAGTGAAAGAACCCTATTGGGTCAGTGGAGTAACCTAGGAGCCCCTAGAGGAAACTAGGGATAAGAAAGACTAGTGCTACATCACTATTTGAGCGATTAAGCAAGTAAATAATGGCAACTCCTGTAATCTTTGATATCACTGAAAGGAAGAGATATGTATTTAAGAAGCACCCATCCAAGTTAGTGTTAGATAATATAGAAGGAGCATTTTCCAAGAATCTGTTAGGAGTCATGCATGTTGAATATATTCGTGCTTACATTTACTGTAAGAAGGATTCTGTAGGTGAAGACAACATAATGTTGCTTATGGCATCTATGATTAACCTTGATTGTTCATTCAAGAACGAGTTCTCACATCTCTCAGAAAACCCTATTATTGAGCATGCAAATGCACACAATTTTGTATGAATCCTAATGGATTAAGATTTTACTTAGTAGGATTAATGATGATCTGTTTTGGATTTGTGAAGTCCCTTTTTGCATTATATTTGATCTCATTCATGAGATGACTAGACTCTCTAAGCATTGTCCCCTTCTTCCCACATGAAAAGATGTCAAGAAATAGGTTGAGCAGGCATGTAAGTCTAGGAGTGATAAGCGCGGCATGACTATTGAGCCCATAGAAGAAAAATTCATTAAACTCATTGCTATGATCCCTGGATACAAATTTCAGCATGCAAGTAGATTAAACAGTGTATCTACAGCTATAGTTCTGGCAGCCATAAGGATAGTGAAAGAAAATACTAATTACAACCTTTGTGAGATCTTGTGCACACAATTGATAGAGAACATTAGAGCTATAAAACATGACAAAAGTAAAATATTCATATTCGGTTCTCTAATCATATATATGTACGTTCACATTGTTGGCAAGGTTTCTAATCTTTACCTAGATAGAAGCAAACCTACCTTACCTCAAATTTCATTGAAAGCAACATCTGAAAAAACTCTAAAGGATTACCTGGATATGGAGACCAAAACATTCAGAATTAAGATGTAGAAAAGGTTCAAAATACCTGAGAACATAGTTGACAAATACAAGGATACTATATGTTTTATGGTGGAAACAAATTCTACATGCATGGAAGTAGTTGAGCCTAGAACAAAATGGATTCATCCACTTGGTTATGAGGTAAATGAAAATATCCTGGAAGGATATGCACAAGTCTTTCTATCTGCGCCTAAAGATCCAAATGATCCTCGATGGGGTACATATAGAGAAAAGACAAGACAAGTTGATTATGTCCTGTACAGTGTAGAAAATAAGAGGGAAGCATAAAGGATTACCTCTAATATTCTAAAATTTCATGGTGTCACCCAAGAAGACCTAAATAAAGCAAGGGAAGCTAATATTTCTAAGGAACTTGAGAATACACTTACATCTACTGAAGTTAATATAGAAAAATTTGATGATGTTCAGAAAAAGAAGAAGAATAAGTCTCGAGAGAGCACATCTACGCCTTCAACTACAATTGATCTGGTATCCTCTCCACCCTCTATGTC
This sequence comes from Thuja plicata, assembly GCA_018584345.1. Classification (NCBI taxonomy): domain Eukaryota; kingdom Viridiplantae; phylum Streptophyta; class Pinopsida; order Cupressales; family Cupressaceae; genus Thuja; species Thuja plicata. The sequence goes on from MU228094.1 coordinate 3,545,545, forward strand.
AAGCAAGTTGACTAGAAGAAGGAAGCAAATCGTCACAAGCCACCCATCCTCAAGGATAACATGAAGCAAAGTGAAGAATACTCAAGCACCTCCTGAGGTACGAATCAGACCTAGTCTGGAAGTTTTGAGAACTAGAATTATTGATGAAGGCATGTTAGATTCAATTTTAAATGTCTATGATAAGTATCAAGAGATTGATAAATCACAAATACATTCTATGACTATCATGCATATGATTAAGTTCAAAAAGTCAGTTTTGGAACTTAAGATAGTCATCCCAAATAAAATATGGAACATACTTGACTCATTGAAAAGAAAAGCTTTAGAGGAGGATATGAGGATTAGAGATAAAACATTAGACAACACCCTTCTTATTTGTTCACTTGAAGAGAAGATGGTACTGTTAGATTTGGTAAAGCCTCATCTGAGATCAAAGACCAGAACTCTACAAATAATGAACAAAGATTTTGAGTTGGTTGCTAAGGATACAGAAAAAACATTTGAGAAAGTTTTTTTGGATAGACACATGTACCCTTAAACTGTGCCTATAACCAAAGTTACTCCAGTTCTCTCCAAGCAAGGAAAATAATCAGTGATCCCTAATGTGCCTATTACAGGTCCACATGATTATGTGCCCAAAGTTTCAACACCCTTTGATATAGTTAAAGACACGGATGAAACTATTATGATAAATGATGGTGAGATAACCATGTCAACCTTAGATGATTATTTGGATAAGTTTGAAGAATCCTTTGTGAGTACTAAAGAAGCTGAGATCCTATGTAGTGATAAAGCATCTTTGCAACAAGAAGAAGTCCCAACTAAAAATACAACAGGTAAGAGTAATGATAAAGAGGATGAACCTAATGAACCACCCTCTATTGAGATCCCAGTGAAGAGTGAATATATGGATTTAATTCATAATGCAATATTTATTCCTTCTACCAAGCCATCCATATCATTGTTTTCAAGTTTGACTCCTGATTCAACAAGCTTAGATTCATGGGGAGAAGAAGATCTGATTAAGATAAGTGTGTTGGCACTGGAGAAAGAAAAAGAAAAACAAGTAATGACAAACCCTCTCTTTCTTGAATCAGTTAGCATATTGAACAATTTAGTGCCTGCAGATATGAAATTGGTTAATGTTCAATTAGTAGATGATGTTAAAAACATCTTGACGAGTTTCAAAGAAATTTTTTTGAGCTTAGAAGAGTTAGCAACAAAAATTGCAGAAGAAAAGTACAAGAAAAGGCTGAATGACCTAATGAATAGTTTTTCATTAGACCTTAACTCACTGAAGATTGGACAAACAATTCTGAAAGACTTAGCAGAAAAAGGGAGAAAAATGATAGCTAATTTCATGGACAAAGACAAACTTACATCAGAATATTCTAAAAAGATTCAGGAAGCAGACTCTTTGATTGTAGTAGTAAAGAAATCAGTTGAAGACCCTTATCAAGACATCAATGTTTGCAATAACATTTATCAAGGGCATATAGACAAGATAGAGAAAGAAAATATGGAGATTGCAAAGATAAAGGTGAGGCAAACATAGCTTAGAAATGCACTTGTGTGCTCATTAGATGTACTAAATCAGAATATCAAGCATATTGATGCTACAATTGCTACTTATGATCATGGCCCCTACATAGATCTGGAAAAGATGGAGAAGATTACATATTTATTATGCGCCCATCTTCAGACTGTTGATGCACTCAAGGCATTTTGGCAGCAAGAAATCAAAAACCTTTAGATTGCATATCCAGATGTGTACTCTGAGTAAGTACTTAGATAATTTCATTTTTGTGCACCTTTGTCATTAATTTCAAAGGGGGAGTAGTGTATATAGCAGAAGATAGGAGCACATATGATGTTCAGTATGCCAAGAATATACCAGTATGATAGCAGTCTTTTGTGTTAAGTCAAATTTTAGTAACTTGGCCACATTCCTTTGTTTCCATTAATGACAAAGGGGGGAGATTGTTGGCAAGTTGAATTTACTATGATTATATGACTAGTTTTGTGTTTTCATTATGGAAACAAATTCATATGGAGTTTCGACAGTCAATACACAAACCTTGAAGTTCATATTTTGGCTAAATATAGAACACAGTGTAGATAGTGATACACCTAATGATTAGAGCATCAATGCACATGATTATGATCGAGTTATGGTATGCGCCATTGGATATAAGCTTTTTGATATGTTTTTTTCTTATTCTAAACATGCAAGATCAGATGTAATAGTGTCATGAAGTTACAACAAGTCTAAATGTCACTAGCAGTTCAGTAAAACAAAGCATAGAGCCAACAAAAAGTTTTTGATTAGCGTATATCATTTTATTTTTTTAAGGCTATGCACCTATTTAAATAGTGTTGTAATCATTTCATTATCATTTTTGTAAACACGCTTAAGCCAATTAACTTGGAAGCATTGTGTGTGTTGGTTTTAGGCCGACTCAGTATCAGTTTTGGTTGCATCTATTAAGACATGTATATATATTTGACATGCATTTTTGTGTGGTGTGAAAGATGTAACAAAGATAGAAGAGTGGACATATATAGAAGAAGTATATTTAGTATGAGATAAGCTCTACCAGATGTTAGAGTTACAACACACAAAAGGAACTGATCAGATAACAGTGTCATAACAGCAGTTCACCTTTCCAGATATAGTGTGTATCTGGTATTCAAGAGGTTATAGCCTTCTTCTTTGAGCAGTGAGCTTTGGAAGTGTGCCATCCACCTTTAATAGGGTTTGTAGACTCCTAACATATTCATTTTACTCAACATTGTAATGACTGCTCCAAACAGGGAAAAGGAACTCTAACAAGTTCATAAGACTAGTGCAATTATTTGTGGGTACTAATTCCCACCAGGGTTTTCCTCTGGCCAAGGTTTCCCCGTAAACATATCTTGTGTTATGTGTTATGGTTTTATATAATTTGCTATTCATTTCTTTATTTAAGTAATTGGGCTAAGTTTCAAGAAGTAGAAAATTATTAATTGCTGAACACTTATTCACCCCCCCTCTGAGTGTTCCCATTCTTAACACATGTGTATCGATAGTGAGCCCTATTGGAAATAAGCCTTAATAATATGGTAGTGATCCCTATTGTATCTATAGTGAGTATTACCAATAATGATCCATTATAAAATCACCATACTAGTCACCTTAATAGAATTTTACATTTCATAAGAATTAGCTTCTCTGTGGTTTTTCCCAACTTGGGTTTCCACATAAAAATTTGGTGTTCTCTGTGTCTATTTCCTATGTTCTAAATGCTTATATTTATGTTGATGTTTGATGTGCTAAACCAAAAAATATAAAGTGGTTAATACTATTGATTGTGTGTTAACTGACATAAGAAAATCTTTTATAAGTTGTGTGGGAATAACTAATTCATCCCCCCCCCCCTCCAACAATTATTCAGTCTATTCAACAATTGGTATCAAATCATGGTCCCTTGAAGATAAAGATTAAACACTTGAGGGAGATCTTGGTTGCTTGAACATATGGAAGGAGGTTTATACACCGAGGAAGATTGGAAAATTATGTTGTGATATTGAAGGTACTCAATCAGAAAATGAGGAACTGAAGGAAAACCCGAAGGAAGAAAATACTTGCATTGCCAAGTAAGAGATCATATTAAGAAGTTTAAATATAGACATAAATAAGTCAATCAAGAACTAAAGAAATAAAAGGACAACATTTTAGAGCTGGAATGGGAGTTTTCTAAGATAAGAAAATTGAAAGAGGTGTCAACAGATCTAGACAAAAAATTAGAGATGGATGAAGACCTCATCGGAGCTAGATCAAACTACAAGTCAAAGAGTACCTAAATAACAAGATTTGAACTTGAGAAGGCATTGGAGGACTGGAAAGAGGCTGAATAAAATTTTGAGGAGATGATTAGAAAGACCTCATAATAAAATGAGATGTTAAAACTAGAATTGGAAAGGCTAAAGGGAGAGACAGAGGTACGTGAGAGCACTACTATCCTTGATAAATTATTATCCTCTTAGAAAGGTCTCAATGATAAATAAGGATTATGATTTATTGATGAATATTCAAATCAGAAGGATAAAGGAAAGAAAAAGACAAATGAAGATGATGCAAATGTCGAGGTGACAAGTGAGGTAAAAAAAATAGAACACATCTACAAGGCCTCTGGTAAGACAACCAAATGCTTAGAGGTATCTAAATTTTAATGGTTGTTTTTATAATTGCATAAATCTTGGTCACAAGGAAGTTGATTGTAGATTGAGAAAGAAACAAAGAATTCAATACTTTATCTATCATAAAGTTAGTCACAAAGCAAGTCAGTGAAAGAGTCAAGTCTTAGATCAGGAAAGTGCAAAGATTAATATTTTTTTATGGAAATTGTTATGTATGTCATAAATTTGGTCAAAAACCTAATCAATGAAAAACTAAATTACTAATATATAGGAAAAGAAATTTGAGCTATTTCAAGTATGGTTAAGAAAGTCACTATGCTAAAACATGCAAGTCTGATAGTATACCAATAAGCACTTGAGGTGATAATCTTATTACAGAATCTAGTGGATCTCTGAATAAGAATATGGAATGGAGAAAGAAATATGATGACATACATGTTTTGATGGTACCGGTCCTGGTACTATCCCTAATGACAACTAATTCAAGAGTTGTGGCTTAGGGGAGTCCTAAACAATTTAAATCTTACACCTCCCCTATTTTAGAGATGTGTTCATTGCAACTAAGTTGTTGTCAACATATATGATGTGGAATTAATGATGACAAGATGGTTTCAAGTGATTTATGTGTGAAGTACATTGGTTTCATAAAAAATAATTCATTTGAGTGGGATTCACAATTATGCACATTCCTCGCTCTTTAAAAGAAATTTTTTTTGAATCACTTGGCACTGTAGCATGAAGGATTTCATTTTTGAAAATTTGTTGAGCACTCAAGCAAGAGAGAAAAGACACACAAACACAAAAAAAAACAAAAAAAAAAACAAACAAACATGGCACCCAAGTATGCTATTCATGTTGGTGTAAAAATAAGAATGGAGAAAGAACTTGAATTGAGATAATTTGATCATGGTTGTATAAAAAAATTGGATTTTGGCTTTCTCATGGACGAAATATAGAGAGTCAAAAATCTAGGGCTTGATATTTGGGGAGAATTATTTTGATGCGATGACAGAGGATTCATACAATTTGTGCTAAGTCAATTTCAAAGCAGAACCTTGATATTGGACAAAACTTACAATGTGACAAAGGAAGTAATTCATGAAATTAGTGGTCTGTGTAGCATTGGCAAATTTCCTGGGAAGAAGTCTGTTAGTTATTAGGAGGTAGAAAATCTTACAAAAATTAGTCGTGATCAGCGCACATTCCTTATAGATACCATTGAAGATCCAATTTAAGGAATGTTTCTTATGGTATTTCAAGTTTCCTATAAAGTTCAGTTTCAGAATTGTGAGGGTTCAACTTCTACGTTAGCTGTGTACATTACATGCAAGATAGTGAAGGAAAATGTGCAAATAGACCTGTGTAAAATCTTGCAAGAAAACTTCCTTGAGAATGTGAAGATGAAAATGGAGGATGGATAGGCATTTAAATTTGGTTTTTTGTTGATGTTCTTGGTGTTCTACTTTATGAAATCTTTGTCAAGGAATGAAAATTTTTAATGGAGGACAGACATTCCTATCGGTAAACAAATTTGTAGATATCTGAACTTCTTGGAGGGTAGTGTGACTGTTAGAAACACTAAGAGGGGGGGGGGAGTGAATCAACGTTTGACTATTAATTACTTTTCAGAAACTTAAACATAAATCAAACATACATTGAATGAAGCTTTACATAAGAACTCATAACACATGATATGATTATGGGGAAACCTTGATCAGAGGAAAACCCTGGTGGGAATATTGTACTAGTATAATGAACCTGTTAAAGTTCCTTTTCCCTGTTAGAAGCAGTCTTTACAATATGAGTACAATGACCTGGTTAAAGGTCTGAGCCTGTTAGGAGTCTTTTACAAAACCCTATTAAAGGTATATGGCTCACTGCCTAGGCTCACTGCCCAATAGGATGAAGGATACAACCTTCTGAAAGTTGATATACACTATATCAAAAGTGAACTACTGTGATGACACTGTTGTCTGATCAGTTCTTTGTATGCGCTAATGCTCTTACTCTCTTAAAGAGATATATCATATAATGACTTCATCTCACTAATCTTCTATATCTTCCTCTTACATAATAATCGACACTTGTAACATAACTTCACATTACAAACTTATATGTTCATATCTGAAAAGGCGCGACCCAAAACAAGACTCTAGTCATCCTTAAAACAAAATACACAACGCTTCCAAACAAGTCAGCTCAAGCGTGTTTACAAAAATGCTAATTAAATCATTACAAACATATAATCAAAGGCTCTTAGCCATTACATAACAAAATAATTCACGCTAATCAAAACACTAGTCGGCTTCCATGCTCTGTCTTCTAGACTGCTGGTCTACTGATCTATCTGTAACTTCTTTGTGCTACCATTCCATACTATGTGTTTCTGTATGTAGTATGTACACATGTCATAGAACATATATCTAAATGCACATATGCTGACTCGATCTCTCACACGTGCGTTGATATGTTGATCATTGAATATCTGTCTATCCTATTTTCCATACTTAGTCATTTTTTCTTTTGAGTTATCTTAGATAGAAACTTAGTATGAATTTTTTGCCATGATGAAAACACAAAATGAGTCATGCATCCTTAGGAAGTCAACTTGCCAACAATCTCCCCCTTTGTCATTTATGGAAACAAAGGAATGTGGCCAAGTTTCTCAAAATGACTTAACACAAAAAAATAATTGTATATCATAACATCTTATTAATATGTATATATTTGCTCCCCATCTATACACATTCTATATTACTCCCCCTTTGACATTAATGACAAAGGTGTAAAAAAAACTTGTGAGTCTCAAGATACTTATTACATGTAGACTTCAAGGTACACAATCTGAAGAGATTGGATCTCTTTCTGCCATAATACTTTCATTGCATCAACTGTCTGAAGATGTGCGCATAGGGCATATGTCACTTTCTCCATTTTCATCAAATCCATGCAAGTACATTGATCATATGTCACAATGGTGGCATCAATCTGTTTGATGTTCTCATTTAGGGCTGCTAGAGATGGCACAAGTGCATTTCTCAACTGAGTTTGTCAGACTCTTATCTTGCTGATTTTCAACTTATCCTTCTCAATCTTGTCCAACTATCCTTGATAGACATTGTTATAGATGTTCATGTCTTGCGTTGATGTTTCAATTGATTTTCTAATGTTGTCCACCATGATTTCTGCCTCTTCTATATTTTTAATGTGCTTAGAGGTGAACTTCACTCTGTCCATGCAATTGGCTATAAATTTCTTTCTCTTAGCTGCCAATTATTTCAATATGGATTACCCAATCTTCAAAGATTTTAGGTCTAAGGTAAAATTATTTACCAATTCATTCAATCTCTCCTTTTTATATTCATCTTCTACAATTTTTGTAGCAGAGTCTACTAGACTTGTAAAATGTGATTTGAAGTTTGTTAGAATGTTGTCCACATCTTCAACTGATTGAAATTTGGCTACTTTCTTGTCTGCAGGCACTAAGTCATTCAACATGTTCACTGATTCCAAAAAGTGAGGGTTCCTCATCACTTGTTTCTCTTTTGCTTTTTCCATAGCAAGAATGTTGATCTTGATCGGGTCTTCTTCTCCCCAAGCGTCCAGACTTGCTGAATCAAGAGTTAACCTTGACAACAATGAAGTAGATGGTTGAGTGGATGGTGAGAATATAGTATTATGACTGGTATGCATGCCTTCACTCTTTACTGGTATCTCTTTTATTGTTGTCTCATCACCTTTTTCTTCATTCAAGTCAATTGGATCATTGGACGGAACTTCATCTTGTTGTACAGATGTATCATCAGTGCACATTTCTTCAGTGCTTAAAAATGCTTTATCAACTTTCTCCATATCCTTGTTAGATGCTATCATGGATATCTTGATATTACCAACCACTATAGTATCTTCTGAGTCTCCTTTTGTATCAGGAGTTATTGTCACTGTGGGTGCTAAAACTTGTGGACCTGTCATAGGTGCTATCTGAATCACTGGTTTTGTAACTTGTTTGGGAGGAGCTATAGTTACCTTTGTAGTAGGCACCATTGATGGATACATGTGTCTATCCATAAATGCTTGTGCAAATTCCTTTTCAGTTTCCTTACCTATCTACTCATACTCTTTGTTCATAATTTGTAGAGTCCTTATCTTGGTTTTGAGATGAGGCTTCACCAGATCTAATAGAATTGCCTTCTCATCATGTGAGCATACAGGGAGAAGAGTATCCAATGTTTCTTCTCTAATCCTAATGTCTTCCTCTATTGCATGTCTTTTCATGATTTCCAATATGTTCCATAACTTATCTGGTATCACTATTTTGAGTTCAAGAACAAACATCTTAAACTTGATCATACGAGATATGATCATAGAATGCATCTTAGTCTTATCCATCTCTTGATACTTGTCATAGAATTTAGAAAGTGTATCTAATCTCCCTTCATTTACAACCCTATTCTTAAAAACATTTAGACTAGTTCTAAATCCTACCTCAGGAGGAGCTTGAGTATTTTCTCCATTTGTTCCTTGATGATGGATGATTTGTGGGTGCTTGTTTTCTTCCTCTAGACTTCTTGCTTGGTATTGAAGGTGGAGATGAGTCTAGGTCAATAGTGGTAGAGGGCACAGAGGTGCTCTCTACTTTCTTCTCATTCAGGATCTTGTCTATCTTCTCAAGTTCTTTGTCTATCTTGGCTTCTCTAGCTTTATCAAGATCTTCTTGAGTGACTCCATGAACTTTTAGAATGTTGGATGTGATCTTAGATGCCTTTCTTTTATTATCAGCATTGTATAATACAAAATCAACTGCATTAGTCTTCTCTCTATAAGTGCCTCATCTGGACGCATCAGTGTCTTTTGGTGTAGACAATAGAACTTGTGCATATCCTTCTAAGACATGTTCTTCCACTTCATAACCAAGAGGATGAATTCATTTGGTTCTAGGTTCAACTACCTCCATGCAAGTGCAATTTGTTTCCACCATGAAACATATGGTATCCTTATATTTTTCAACTATCTTCTCAGATAATCTGAACCTTTTCTGTATCTTGATCCTAAATGTCTTGATATCCATATCCATGGCATCCCTTACATTACTCTCTAAAGTGGCCTTAAGTGAAATCTGAGACATTGTGGGTTTTCTCCTATCTAGGTAAAGGTTTGAAACCTTTCCAACAATATGGAAATACAAATAGATGATCAGAGATCCAAACCTGAATGTCTTTCTCTTGTCATTATTGACGATTCAAATGTTTTCAATCAATTGAGCACGAAAGATCTCACATAGGTTGTATTGAGTTTTATCCTTCACCATTCTGATAGCTGCTAGGACTGTTGCTGCAAAGACACTATTTAACCTACTTGCTTGCTGAAACTTATACCCAAGTATCATAGTTAGAATTTTTATGTCATCTTCCTTGATAGGGTCAACTGTCATCCCATGCTTGTCACTTCTAGATAAGAAAACTTGTTCAAATTGCTTCTTGACATCCTTTCCGGTAGGCAGAACTGGTCCAGTTTTGGGAAGTCTAGTTAATTCATGGATTAGGTCTGTAGTGATGTGCACAAGAACCTCACCAATCTAGTAAAGGTCATCATGTATTCTTCTTAGAAAAATCTTCACCCATTCTGGCTCATCAAACTCATATGCATTAGAGAATTCAAAGATAGGTTTATCAATCAAGTGTGGGAACTCATCCTTGAATGTATATTTAGGTTTCATCATAGATCCCATATGAGTGGCTATGCTAATATCTCCTACTGTTTCCTTCTTATAGTAAATTTATGCACGGATATCTTCTACATGAACAACACCTAATGGGGTTTTGGAGAAAGATCCTTCCACATCATCCAGTATGGATTTGAATGGATGCTTCTTGAATACAAATCTCTTCCTCTCCACAATATCAAAAACAATTGGAGTCGCCATACTTACTTGGAGCTTGATTAAGTAGGGTTTCACAAAATTTTGAAAAGGCATGACTGCTAGGGTTCTGTTTCAACTTCTTATCCATTTTCTTAACTACCAAATCTATTATGCTTTCGTGCTTTGATGCTCAGTGCTCCAATGCTCTCCAAATTCTGTGATCTCGAATGCAAGTGTGAAGAAGATCAAACATTTACATTCTTTTATAAAAGCTACTGCATTTAATGTTTGGAACCGTATGCAAATTACTCAGAGAATTTGCAACTTTGATCCTAATGAATTTGAGACAATGCATGTATGCATACTACAATATTATGTGCTTATAACCATGAATCCATAGGCGCATACTCGGAGGTGAGTATACCAGCCGCGCAGGGGTCTCGAGCTAGAATAGCTCCCCCTAAGAGCAAGAAGGTCTATTCAAGTAGAAGTAGAGGGTGCGTCCACTGTGGATGCATCAAATACTTTGTCAACATCATTGTCCTTCTTTACTTCAACCCAAATTTTTCTTGAATCTTCTTTTGCTTGAACAAAATTGACTTCTCCTTCTTCTTCAAATAGTGATTTCTTAGGATCCTCTTGCTTTTGAGTTCTGGATCTACAAAACCTTGAGATGTGTCCAGCCTTTCCACATGTGTGACAAATGATAGGAGTTTTGATGTTCTTGTTCATCATGCTGCATTGCTTTGCTGTGTGTCCATTGTAGTTACATATCTAACATGTGGTGTTCTGCAAATTTATTTGAGGTTGATTTCTCTGATTTTTTTGATTCATTCTTCTTTGATTTGTTCTGTAATGTATAGCCCTATGACCAAACTTATTACAGGACTAACAATAACCATTGAAAGGTCTTACCTCTTTTCAATCTCTTGCCAAATGACCATGTTTGTTACATGCATAACAAGTTCTGTTAACTTGCTTGATTTCCTCTTTAGGTGGATCTATTTTAATTTCTGCAACATTTTCAATTTTTTTTGCTTCTGAAGATGCTTCATGAGCTTTCTTTCTTTCTTGCAATGAATTGATTTCAATTTGTGCCACACTGTATCCAAGACCAGTAGTGTCACCTTTTTTCTTTTGTGCATTAAGCTGAGATTGAAGTGAATCAAAACTTTTGTGGAGTTTATCAATCTTATCTTTTGCTTCTATTAATTCAAATTCCAACTTCTTCTTTATGTTTTCCAATTCTAGGACTTTCATGTTTTCTTTCAAGAGTTCATCATCTAGTTATTTTCTTTCTTTGATCTTTTCTTCAATAGAAATTTGGATGTTTGTGAGCTGTTCACCTAGATTTTCAATTTTATCTTTTAGAGACATATTCTCTTCATTGAGCTTTTTGACCATTTTCCCTAAACCACTTGTAGAACAATCTTTCAAATCTTTTCTTAATTTCTTGATAAGCATTTGTGAGCCATCAACTTTCAGTCTAAGTTCTTCATTTTCTTTTTTAGATCTATCAAGATCTTCAAGAGCTGCTTCAAG
>MU228094.1:3557466-3572888 GCA_018584345.1 Thuja plicata
TGGTTAAAGGTCTGACCCTATTAGGAGTCTTTTACAAAACCCTGTTAAAGGTATATGGCTCACTGCCCAATAGGATGAAGGCTACAACCTTCTAAAAGTTGATATACACTATATCAAAAGTGAACTACTGTGATGACACTGTTGTTTGATCAGTTCCATGTATGCGCGAATGCTCTTACTCTCTTAAAGAGATATATCATATACTAAATTCATCATAATTCTCTTCTATATCTTCCTCTTACATAATAATCAACACTTGTAACATAACTTTACATTACAAACTTATATATTCATATCCGAATAGGCGCGACCCAAAACAAGACTCTAGTTGGCCCTAAAAAAAAATACACAACACTTCCGAACAAGTCAGCTCAAGCATGTTTACAACAATGCTAATTAAAACATTACAAACATATAATCAAAGGCGCTTAGCCATTACATAACAAAATAATTCACGCTAATCAAAACACTAGTTGGCTTCCATGCTCTGTCTTCTAGACTGCTGGTCTACTGATTTGTCTGTAACTTCTCCGTACTATCATTTTTTACTATGCATGTCTAGATGTAGTATTTACACATGTCATAGAACATATATCTGAATGCGCATATGCTGAATCGATCTCTCGTACGTGCTCTGATGTGTTGATCATTGGATATCTCTGTCTGTCCTATTTTCCATACTTAGTCATTTTGTCTTTTGAGTTATCTTAGACAGAAACTTAGTATGACTTTTTTGTCATGATGACAACACAAAATGAGTCATGCATCCTTAGGAAGTCAACTTTCCAATGGTGACTACATGTAAGGCATACTTGTCTACTTTACAAATGAATATTTGTTCAAGTCTAATGGTTACTGGTGTTTTACCAGTAAGTTAGCATGACAAAGGTTCCTCTTCATAACAAAATAAATTTGAGATAGTCATCGATGGTTCACCTTCTGAACCCAAAAGGATGAAAACAAGTATGAAAGAAAAGGAAGCTATTACAATATCTAAGAGTGAAGAGGGAGATGCTGGAAGAGAATAAAGTTCTACAGAGATAATGAAAGAAACAAAAGGAGAATAAGATTCTGAGAAATTGGAAGCTAAAGAAGCTTCACCAGTAGGATCAGAAGTTGTTGATCCTGATGTTGTCTAGTCATTTCTGGATAATGAATAATTTGACATAGTTGGTGGTTTGTGGGATGAATGTTCTTCCGTCGACAAAACCCTTGTCCTAAAAAGGTTTATTGATCACCTAATTAACAAAAATATTGTAATATCTAGTATATCTGGTTTGCTACCTAGTGACTTGGTTGTAAAATTTGAGAAGAATTTGTTATAGTTAAACTGATTACTGGACTGTGGAGAATAAAATTGGGAAGAAGTGTGACAGTTCTATGTAGAGACTGTCTCTTCTTATCGGTAAGAAAAACCTTCTTGGAACAAATAAAAAAGGTCTACCAGGTTCCTTCGATGACTTGTTGCAGTGAACAATTTGAGAGGACAATATGAAAAGATTGAGTCTGAGCTCAATGAGCTACATAAAAATTATGATATATTCAATGACAAGGAAGGAAAGAAGAGGATAAGGATAGGAGAACTACAAGTTGAGATGTTGTCTTAGAAAAGTTAGAGAGAAGATGATAGGGAGCTCATGTTGGAAATATTGTTGAAAAGCTACAATGGAAACAATTGTTGTTTTTTCATTGATGTCAAACCTTAATTGGTGAGAATATTGCTATCTGTTTGAGTACCATATCTATTGATTGATGAAGGAGATTTAACAAGAAGACCAAGTGGAATGGTTAAGTTATGAGAAATCACAAGGGTACTAGATCAGTTGGCACATTGGAAAAGTAATGAGTTGTTTATCTTTCAATGACAGTTTACTAAGAACAGTTTGTGCCGAGCGCCAGTATATGTCGAGCGAAGTAAGTGATGACCGAGCACCAGTAAATTTCTGAGGAACACACTATTGGCCGAGCAATAGTATTTTGGTAATTGTTGATATTTGAGATCTCTGGCCAACATAATTGATTTTATTGGGATATGTAAATTTAAGAGGATAAGCACAATTGATCCACACTATGTAAATGCACAGGTAACCATAATTAATACATGGATCAAATATTTAATTTGTGATTGCATTGGAGAAGTAAATTAAATGTAAAGATGGAAAGATCCGTTGGATCTGACCTAACCTAAGATCTACAATCTTGATTAAGCGACAAAAGATCTATTTGACCTAGATGAAGATGTATAAGATAACCTCATGAGATTATTCATAAAGTATGCTATGTATGAAGAGTATGCAAGAGGATTGCATAGATAATTGACTGATTGGCATGATCTAGTAGAGAAGGCTGAACAGAGAACTGCATGAGTGATTGCTTGACAAATTTCCAAGCAGATCTAAAGATTGAAATGAGAACAGAGGCCACTCAGTGAATTAGCATTAGAGTTGTATTGGATCTAGATTTGCAAAGTAAGTTGTATGTATCAGATCACACCTATTGATTACTTTCTAACCATTGTATCAGTCAAAATCCTTTAAATAGGTTGACCTAATAGTCATTGTATAAATCCTTTAGCAAGGTGACATTCAGGTGGAATGTTCTAAGTCCTCTAACAAGGCCACTCCTGACAGGGTGATTAAATCATTTAACCAGGTTACATTTAGTAGTTTGTTTTGTAACCTTTAATAGGGTTGGCTCCTAACAGAGCTCACTTCAGAAGAGTGAAAAGTTGATAGCATGTTATCGGTGGTTTTTCCCATATTGGGTTTCCACGTTAAAATTTTGGTGTCAACTTGTGTGAATGTTTATGTTGATTTTTACTGTTAAATTTCTACATGCTGATTACATCTGAACAGTGAACAACATATGTATGTTGTTGTTTTATGTTATTGCTGTCGAGCAGATCTGAGTTGTTCAAATTGGTATAAAGTTTTAATGGACACATCTAGACCTAAGGATAATTGATTCACCCCCTCTCTGTTATTCTAAATTCAATCTAACAATTAGTATCAGAGCATTGGTCTCTTGAAAATAGTTTGAAGGTACTTGGAGCAAAAGATCAAGATGTATAAGGAGGTACCAAAGCTAAACAAAGATAACTTCCCTGCATGACAAAGTTTGATGAAATTACATATGGCTGGTAATGGTGACTCAGCTAAGCACTATGTTGAAAATGCCTATGTAGCCCCCACTGCACCTGCCACAACTGCACAGTTAAGAGAAAAGCAGGAACACAATCAAGCAATGTTGGAGATTGCATCATTGTTGAACTATCATGAGTTTGAAGACATAAATAATGGCAAAATTGCAAAGAAAATGTGGGATACCCTAGAAACCATCTATGGAGGTGATACAAATGTACTGAGAGCCAAATTTGAAATCTTGAGAGGTAAGTTTGATGAAATGAAAGTGCAAGAAGGAGAAAATATAGTTCAATATTATGGTAGGATAAAGGAAGTGGTAAATTCTATCTGAGGAGCTAAGGGAATCATTGATGATAACACCATTATGAGAAAGGTATTGAGGAATATTCTTCTTGTATATGCTATTAGAGTCTCTACAATTCAAGAATTAAGATGTAATCCTAACAAAAATTTGACTTTGGAAAGTCTGGTAGGCAGACTTACTGCATTTGAGATGTCAAATTTTGATAACTACACTCCACAAGCTGTTGAATCTGCATTCGGATCCCAGTTGATCCTTAAAATCAAAGAAAAAGGTAAGAAATCTTGTTATATTGCTGAAGAAGCCTCTGACAATGATTCTAACAATTTTGATGAAAATGATATAGAAGTTGTGTATGTTGCTATGAAAAATGATTCTGATGATTATGAGAAAATTGCACTAATTTCTTATATGAGTAAAGGTGATAGTTGGATTATTGACATCAGTTGTTCACATCACATGACTGGTGATAAAGATAAATTTGAAACACTAGATCAGTGTAATGGTGGTTATGTTAAATTTGGTAATGATGCGCCATGTCTTGTTAAAGGGAAAGGATCAATTAACTTAACTGACAAGATCAGATGTGGCAATGTATATTGGGTTGATGATCTTAAACATAATTTATTGAGTGTTTCACAGTTGAATACTTTTGGTTACAGAGTTGAGTTCCATCAAAGGAAATCAATGATCTATGATGCCAATGGAGAACTAGTTGGAGGTGGTGAGAAGACTAAAGGTAACTTGTTCTATCTAGTTTTAGCTGATGAGACATGCTTGTTTGCACAATATAATGATGTTTGGTTATGGCATAAAAGGTTGTGTCATGTAAACTTTGATAACTTGGTAAGCATAAGCAAATTAAAAAAGGTTAAAGGGCTGCCTAAGTTAAAGAAACCTAAAAATGCAATGTGTAAGCAATGTCAATTGGGAAAGATGAATAAGTCTAGTTTCAAGAGCAAAACTCATACTTCTGAGGAAATATTGGAATTAGTTCATACTGACCTTTGTGGACCCATTGGTGAGAAAATTACTGTGGAGACAAATATTTTATTCTATTTGTTGATGATTACTCAAGAATGATGACTATTATGTTTCTTAAAGAAAAATCTGATGCATTCCAGTTATTTAAATGGTACTTGGAAAAATTTGAAAAGGAGATAGGTAAAAATCTAAAATGTCTAAGATTTGACAGAGGAGGTGAGTTTATTTCTAATGAGTTTAGCAGGTTCTGCAATGACTGAGGGATAAAAAGATAGATGTCCTCACCTAGGACACCACCATATAATGGTATTTCTGAGAGAAGAAATAGATCTATCATGGATTGTGCTAGAACACTAATGATGGAGAAAAATGTTGCACAAAAATATTGGAGAGAAGCTGTAAGTACAACAGTCTATTCCCTGAATAGAGTACAAGTCAAGAAAGGTACTAATACTACACCTTATGAGATATGGTATGGATATGCACCTAATGTAAAATATTTCAAAGTTTTTGGAAGCAAATGTTTGATACTGAAGGATAACAGGAATGGAAAACTTGATGCTAAAGGTGAGGAAGGCATATTTATTGGTTATTTAACGAAGAGTAAGGCATAAAGTGTTTGAATTCTAACACTAAAAAAATTGTGGAAAGTGCAAATGTTAGAATTGATGAGTATGCCAAAATAAATGAAGCTAGAAGCACACAGGAACCTGAGAGTTACAAATAATTTGTCTATATGGATGAGGAAGATTCTAATAAATTACCAAAAATAGGGAATGAAGTTTCCGAGCAATAGGAGGTAATTGCTGAGCTATCTGATGGAGATGTTGAGTCATAGAATCAACCTGAATTGGACATGAATGATCAACTTGAAGCAGAAAAAGAACCTACTCTAGAAAAGTATGTAAGGAGGAACCATAAACCTAATGAAGATTTTGTAGTTATGAAAAGAAGTAAGTTGAGAGAAGATACATGCTTATTATGTGATTTTGAGCCTAAAATAGTAAAAGATGCTTTAGACAATGAAGACTGGATACAAGCCATGAATGAATAAATTGAATAGATTGAGAAGAATAAGATTTGGACACTTGTAGCTAGCCCTAGTGATAAAAATGTAATTGGTACTAAGTGGGTATTCAGAAATAAGATGAATGAACATGGAGAGGTAACAAGAAAAAAAGCTATACTAGTATGCAAGGGTTATGCACAAGAGGAAGGAATTGATTATGGAGAAACATTCACCCCAGTTACAAGATTGGAAGGAGTAAGAACCTTACTTACATATGCAACCTACAAAGGTTATAAAGTCTATTAGATGGATGTGAAGTCAGTATTTCTAAATGGAATATTAGAAGAAGTATATATTGAGCAAGCTGATGGATTTGTAGACCCAAGAAAGAGGAATATGGTTTGCGGATTACACAAAGCATTATATGTATTGAAACAAGCACCAAGAGCATGGTATGAGAGATTGCACAATTATCTGATGAAGATTGGATTTGCAAGAACAAATGACAACAACAACTTGTATTTGAAGATAGAGAAAAGTAAAGGTACTTTATTGGCTGAAATTTTCGTTGATGACATTATCTTTCGTGGACAAGATGTGTTATGCCAAGCATTTGCAAAGGAGATGCAAACTGAATTTGAGATGTCTATGTTTGGTGAGATAAAAAATTTTGTTGGATTACAAATATATCAGATGAAGAATGGTATCTATCTTACTCAATCAAAATATATCAAGGAGATGCTAAAGAATTTTGGAATGGAAGATTCAAAACTAGTGAGTACACCCATGGCTACTAGACAGAAGCTGACAAAGAATGATGACACAAAAGAAGTGAATCAAACCCTTTACAGACCAATGATTGGAAAGCTGCAATATGTTATACATAGTAGACCTAATATTGCACTAGTTGTTGGTATTGTTGCAAGATTTTTTGCCAATCCCAAGGAGAGACATATGATGGCAGTAAAAAGGATTCTGAGATAATTGAAAGGAACAGATGAATATGGTCTGTATTACAAAAAGAATGATAAGTTTGAGCTCAAAGTTTATACTAATTCTGATTGGGATGGAAATGTGGATGACAGGAAAAGCACCACAGGAGGAGCATTTCTTTTGGGAAAAAGATTATTTTCATGGACAAGAAAGAAACAAAATTGCACCTCACAATCTATAGCTAAAGCCGAGTATGTAGCAGCAATAGTTAATTGTTCTAATATTGTGTGGTTGAAGATACTACTGAAAGGTATGAGAGAAGAGATCACAGAACCAGTTGTCATATATTGTGATAAAATGAGTGTCATTAATATTTCTAAGAACCTTGTTATGAACTCTAAGACAAAGAATATAGCTATCAAGTATCATTACTTGAGGGAGCTAGTTCAGAAGAAAGAAGTGAGACTGGACTATGTGAATACTAAAGAACAATTAGCAGACATATTTAAAAAGGCACTACCCAAGGATGCTCATGAGTATCTGTGAGGTAAATTAGGGGATGATTCCCCTAACTGGGGCTAATTAGTTCAGAATGACACTGTTGCATCAAATGTTATATTCAGAATATTTGACACATTGATGCACAGGCAGTCACACTTTAGGATGTTGCCTAAAGATTTGAAAGACAGACAAAAATAGAAAAGAGGATCAGTCATAGGCAAGATGACAGGAACAACATGATATATATTTTAGAAAAAAATAATCTACATGATGAAGATGTCAATGTCTTTGGCATTGTTGTCAAAGAGGGAGAAGTTTACTGAAAGAGGGAGAGTTTACTAGACTGAGAAAAAGGAAGATATTAATGAAAGAGGGAGTCTACAGATGGACAGAAAAAAAAAAATTTCAGTATGATTATAGACACAGAGGGAGAAAATTTTTACAGATGAGAATCAAAATGAATCTAAAGACATTAATAAAAAAAAATTCATATCAAGGAACACAAGAAGACTTTTTGGATTGTATGGTAATTATGGTCGAAAATTATTGTTTTATTGCTTAGTGTTTCCATCAATGCCAAAGAGGGAGATTGTTGGAAATATTGTTGAAAAGCTACAATGGAAACAATTGTTGTTTTGTCATTAATGTCAAACCTTAACTGGTGAGACTATTGCTATCTATTTGAGTACCATATCTATTGATTGATGAAGGAGATTTAACAAGAAGACCAACTGGAATGGTTGAGTTATGAGAAATCACAAGGGTACTAGATTAGTTGGCACATTGGCAAAGTAATGAGTTGTTTATCTTTCCATGATAGTTTACTGATAATAGTTTGTGCCGAGCACTAGTAAATTGCCGAGGAACACGGTGTTGGCCGAGCAGTAGTATTTTGGTAATTGTTGAGATTTGAGATCTCTAGATGACATAATTGATTTTATTGGTATATGTAAAGTTAATTGAGGATAAGAATGATTGATCCACACTATGTAAATGCATGAGTAACTGTAATTAATACATGGATCAAAGATTTAATTTATGATTGCATTGGAGAAGTAAATTAAATGTAAAGATCGAAAGATCTGTTGGATGTGACCTAACCTAAGATCTACGATCTTGATTAAGCGGAAAAAGATCTATCTGACCTAGATGAAGAGGTATATGATAACCTCGGGAGGTTCTTCATAAAGTATGCTATGTATGAAGAGTATGAAAGATGATAGCATTGTTAATTGACTGATTAGCATGATCTAGTAGAGAAGGTTGAACAGAGAAGTAGAGAACTACATGAGTGATGCTTGACAAATTTCCAAGAAGATCTAAAGATTGAAATGAGAATGGAGGCCACTCAGTGAATTAGCATTAGAGCTATATTGGATCTGGATTTGCAAAGTAAGTTGTATGTATTAGATCACACCTACTTATTACTTTCTAACCATTGTCTTAGTCAAAATCCTTTAACCAGGTTGACCTAACAGTCATTGTATAAATCCTTTAGCAAGGTGACATTCGGGTAGAATATTCTAACTCCTCTACCAAGGCCACTCCTGACAGGGTGATTAAATCCTTTAACCAGGTCACATTTAGCAATGTGTTTTGTAACCTTTAATAGGGTTGGATCCTAATAGAGCTCACTTCAGAAGAGTGAAAATTTGATAGCATGTTATTGGTGGTTTTTCCCATATTCGGTTTCCACATTAAAATTCTGATGTCAACTTGTGTGAATGTTTATGTTGAGTTTTACTGTTAAGTTTCTACATGTTGATTACATCTAAAAAGTGAAGTAAATATGTATGTTGTTGTTTTATTTTATTGCTTCCAATTAGATCTAATTTGTTCAAATTGGTATAATTTTTTAATGGGCACATCTAGACCTAAGGATAACTAATTCACCCCCCTCTTAGTTATTCTAAATTCAATCTAACAGCTCACTCTCAAGAGAAATTTTTCTCCAATTAAGACCTCTCTTTGGGTATTCTTAGGGTATCCTTATATACCCTATCTAAAGGATGCTTCTATGATCCCCTTTCTCACTTTGGACTTCCCAGCAACTTCAAACTACCATTAATCCCTTCTACACTCTATTGTGCACCAATGGCTCCATTGAACCACTAAACTTCCCAAACCTCTCTTGGATAATAGGATAGGCTCCCTAAAATTTTATAGGCCACATTAAACTAGTTTCCAACTCTATTGGATGGACTCTCAAATAAGTTTCCAATCGAGTCCTTGGTTTTCTTGTTTGGAGGCCTTGTAGCCTTTTTTGCTCAATTAGGCCTCCTAGAATTGGTTTTCTTGACATTCTTCACAAAATCTCTTAACAACCCTCTAAACTAGTTATGGATTCATTTTGGTGACTACCTAATCTCTAGGATTTATTATGTTTTAGTCTCCCACTCTGTCCGTACATAGGCTTTTCAAGAAACTCCTATTTTTAAGGTTTTCGGGAACATGTACACGAGTCTGTCTTCTTGGCTTGAACTAGGTTATCTATTCAAATCCTCTGATCATATCCTTGAATAAAATTATCAAGGACCCTCTCCTCTACACATTCTTACCTTTTTTGGGTTCATCCAGTCCTTCTAGCAAGCTTTCTTGCTACTGTCTCATCCAAGCTCTTAACTAGAATGCAATGGCAATCACCTAGGGCTTGGTGTTAAAAATGCTTCCCCTAAATAAAAAAACTCAACAATACATATTTATGATATAAAAGGAGTCCCCTACTTTATTCCAAGAGGCCATAGTGTTTTGACCATGGGAATTCAAGAGGGGTTCATATTTACATGTTTGGGTCAGAACCAGACAACAGAATAGTAAAAGAGAAAGAATTTAAAAACATTTAACCAGTGGCACCAAAAAACCAAACCAATTCCACAAGAAGTTTCTACATGTCAATAAAAAATATCTCAATGCATTAATTCAACACTTTCAATCCATTAAACCATTGGATCAAAGCTTTGTTAGAAAAAAATAGTTAAAACTTCTTCTTTGCAATACTCAATCCGTACACTATGATCACAAACCCTTATATTAGGGTTTCTAATACCTTAAATATGTTACCCCTCTATGCTCAAACCCCAAGGTCAGGATTTGGGCACCATTAAAGCCCTTTCCTAAATTCTAGGAAATGTTGCCATGACAAATTTTCAAAATTAAAAAGTTGTCATGAGCAACTTTTACAACTTTTTGCATTTTGTCAAACCATGATGCCTAATGACCCAAATTGACTTCAAATAATCATATAAAACCTTAAAACACCTAAAAACATAAAAATCCCAATTGACACTCCATTTTGGGATCTCAACCCAAGTTTGACCATTGGGTTGACTTCCTAGGACTTAAACACCTAGTTCCTATTTGATCTCATCAACCACTAAACCCTAATCACTCCTAACTATAGAAAAACACAAAACAGACTTGGGAATTCATAAATAGTCCTTATTACTATGGTGGTTTTCCAAATCAACCTAAAAGCCAAAATGTATTAAAAATCTCTACTAGACCTTAAGGTGCTCCTGCACTAGAAGACCTGATCAAGACCTTGTTACAACGGTGAGAAAGACTAATTGCACCCTTGGTCTCCTTGGTTGTTCAATACAGCAATTGGTTTTTGGAAATTTGGTTATGAACCTGTTGGTTATTCATTATGCAATAGGATATTTTTGGCTATACTCAAGATAGGTTCAGCATGAACATTTTGGTGTTCCTAGTAGTTATTGGCAGTATACACAGTCCTAGTCATGATATATCTATCTTGGTACAATGACATAATTTCGGTGTTTTGTTTCATATGGACAACTTTATCTGTTTCTAGTGCTTACATTGGCTATAAAGTTTCTACAGGTATCTAGACACTCATGCAAGTTCATTAGATATTTTTGGTATATCGGCTACCGCATTTAAGTCTATTGGTGGCCACACCTTTTTTTGGCCTTGGTTGTGGTAGCTCTTGGAAAATTTAATACACATTGTAATATCTTAAGTGTGACCTATTTGTGGGTCATAATGTAGCATGCAATTGGTCAATTGTATGTATTAAATGAAATTGTCATCTTCTTAGCATTGGGTTTATCATGTGTTTGGTGTGAGTCCAACATATGTAAGATCAAATACCAGTATAAACATTGAAGAACCTCTTTGCATCGAGTGTGTGAATATATGTGTGTGTTTGTCTTATGCGGGATGTTTATGAAGTGACTACGAATCTATGTGAAGGAGATCTATTTTCGTGGAGAAAAACCTATTGGTTTTAGTGGCAGATTCTATCTCTCTTCATATCTTTTGACAGTAATCCCCTATGTATCGACAGTGAGCCTTTTTGTATCGACAGTGAGCCCTATTGGCATTGAGTCTTAATATTCTGGTAGTGAGCCATATTGTATCTGCAATGAGAAGTATTGGCATTGAGCTATTGTAAAACCACCATACCGATGTCACCTTAATAGGTTTTTTACATTTCATGAGAATTATCTTGTCTGATTATGATTGAGGTATATAGTACCTATTAATCATATCGTTATATTCCAATGAAGTTTTGTACTACACATTTATATTTGATTGATAAAAAAATTTGCTTCGCCATAGTTAGCATGTATTTTGTCCTTTGTTCTAAGGGTTACTTGGCGGGGTGTTACACGTTGTTTAATTTTGATATAGTATTTATACCAACTATACCAATTATGTTTCAAATTTCTATCAACATGCTAAATTTGTATATTTTGAGATACATATGTAATTATTACAATATGATGAGACTATTTGACCTAAAATTTCTATTTTATTCATATGTGTTGATCTTAAATTAGTTTAATGCATTTAGTATTATGAGATGTTTAATGATTTAATGTGATTTGATATGTATCCCATTTTGATATCACGTTCCTTTAAGTTAAGTTGACTAGGTGTTGGTTGTTCCAATTAATGTCCTAGAAAACCCTCAAAGGATTTACCATCTTTCTAGTGATAGCTATCAGTCAAAGGAAGTGCCGAGCTGGATACCTTGGCCATGTCTACAAGGTAGAAAATTTGCACCCGATGTGACATTTTTTTTAGATTTATTAATTAAATTAAAAATCACAGACAATGGTATCTGTGTTTTTTAATTTAATTAATAAATCTAAAAAAAATGTCACATCGGGTGCACATTTCCTGCCCCTTAGACATTTTTAGATATCTTCATTTTGATTACCACCCAGAGTGTATAAACAACTTATTCAAGAAAGGTTCAGCTACTATTTAAGTCGTCTGATTGATTGACATGAAGTGCCACATAATAGAATGGAGGTAAGGACAATTATTGAAATAGAAGCTAATCAAATCTACTATAGAAATATTGATTGAACAGGTTTTCCTTTCATTCACTACTTTTTCTCCTGAAGAGCAAGCGCAATTGAATAATGCTTTTTATCCATTTATGGTCAAAACTATTATACATTTTTTTCTCTACAAAACAATGGTGGGTGCACCTACAATATGCCTAAAAATCTACTTCAAACAATACTAGACATTGAACAATTAAGTGTATTGGCCCCAATAAAAATATCTACTTCCAACAATAGTAGACATTAAATAATTAAGTAGATTGGCCCCAATAAAAATATACCAAGGAAATGAGATAACTCCTAATTCAGCTATGCACTTGCTATCAAATGTTTAACACAACAACTAGGAGTAGAAACCTAAGCTTGAACTACTCACAAAAAATGAAAATAAAATTGATTTTTGGCTATGTATGCTAATCCTTAACCAGTGAGTTCACAATACCAATGCCTCACACTAATATCCTCTATTTCCATTCTTTTTAATCCTTCACATATCAAACACCATTCCATTGTCCAGTTAACAAAAATTTAATCTTTAACTTGAAGAGAAGCATAAAAAAAACATCACAAAATAATTACAATCTATGTAAGATCATGTTAATTGCATGTTTTTATGTAGTTGTAATTTGGATATTATTTCATAACTTTGAGTAAGCAGGGTTGTAGCCCTAGAAGTTGTAGCTGCAAAAGACATTGTAAAGTTATTTTTTGGTGAATAGTGAAGAGGTTCTATTAGAGTGGGTTTTTCATCCTATGATGAAATCAATTTCATTTCGGAGGGTTTTTCCACTCGGCACAAAAATCTGGGGTGTTGTCTTATTCTTATGGTTGTTTTGCTGGTTCATTTTCAATTCTACCCTCTTGAACATTATGTGATTCAGTCGTTGGTTTAAATAATATGTTCATTGTTATAAAGGTGCAATTTTTTATATATAAGTCTGATTCACCCCCCCCCCTCTCAGACTCATTCCACTTCCAACAAGTGGTATCAGAGAAAGGGTTCCTTTTAGGTCTGCCTATAGGAATTATTCTAGGATAAATTTTTGGAAGTTATCATGGCACAGGATGTGGATGCTTCTCTCACTTGAGCCCCATTGTTTGATGGCACAGACTACATGTTCTGGAAAGTCTTGATGGAAGCCTTTATTAATTATTTATATTTTCGTATGTGGGAAGTCATCATGTCAAAGTATACTATTCCAAAAACAATACGCACTAATACTGATGAAAAAACCAAATATGAACTTGACAAAAGAGCCAAATTTTCTATTTTATGTGGTCTAACAAAAGATGTATTTGTCAAAGTGATGTATTTTCAGTCAGCTAATGATATTTGGGTTAAGTTAGAGACAATTTATCAAGGAGATGAAAAAGTTAAAGAGTTAAAATTGATTACATTAAAGATTCAATTTGATGAATTGAAAATGCATGAAGATGAAAGTATTGCTACATATTTCTTAAGAGTAGATAAAATAGAAAATGCTAGAAGAGGTCTAGGATAAAATATTGAAGAAAACTATGTTGTGTCGAAAGTTATTAGATCTGTTCTATCTAAATTTGATACCAAAATTTCTGCTCTTGAAGAAAAGAAAAACTCTTCTAAAATGACTTTGCATCAGATTCAAGGAACTCTAACTGCCTATGAGATGAGGATTAGAAATAATAATGTATGTTCATCATCAAAAGAAACAACCTTTAAGGATGAAACACTTGATGATAGTGATTCTGACGTAACAAATGCTCTTGAAGCACTGTTGGTCATAAAAATTAAAAAGTAATATCATGGCAAGCCAAAATCTTTAATTATGGACAACTAGGACATTTTGCTGCTAGGTGTCCCAATGATGATCAAAATGATGAGTCTGAAAAATCTGAAAAATACTTCAATAAAAAACCATGGAATCAAAACAAATGGTTTAGAAATTTCAAACAGAAAAGTCTTTTGGTGAAAGAGGAATCTGATGATTCAGATTCAGGGGAGGAAGGAGAAACCTTATTTATAGCTGAAATTATAAATAAACCTGTTGAAGTTAAAACAAAATCTTCATCTGATTCAGATAAATTTATAAATCTTGAAGAAGAATTACTTTGCTCTCTTCAATAAATCAAGAGGTTAAAAAGGTTAATGTCTACATATGAGAAAAATGATATACACTTACAGACTGGTTTAAATACTACTAATCAGCTTATCAAAAAGAAAAATCTAAGATAGAAGAAAAAGAGAAAAAATTGGTCTCAATGCAAAAACTCATTGATCAATTGAATTCAAAAAATGGTTTTGAACAAGGTGAATCGTCAAAACCAATTTTATCATGTACTTTCAAAGGTTACTGTTATAATTGTAACATATTTGGTCATAAGGCTAGCAGTTGTAAACAATTTTCTTTCAGATCCTTGCATGGTACTGAAAAGGCAATCAGATGCTTTAAATGTTTCTTCTATGGTCATTTTTCTAATCAGTGGAGGATGAATTTGAAGCCAAAAAGGGTATGGAAACCTAAACATGTTCAAACAAAAGAATTGTACCCCTCTTTTCATGATTCGTGGTTCCCATACTTTCCAAAGGCGAGGGTTAGTAGCAAAGGTTTTACAAATGATATAAATCCAATACACAAATACTACTAAAACAAATAACTTGAAGCATAACCAATAAAATGTACAAGCAAAGAAAAGAAAACAAATGAATGCAAACCCCAAAGTGCTTGAAGTTTCTATTGTCTCTCTCTACTCCTTCCAAAATGTTGTTTTTGATGCTCAGTATTGGTGTGGGCAGCATTTATGACCTGAGAAGCATCAAGAATTTCCTAATTGAAATGTGTGTGTGATCGCAAGATGGCTTAAATGCTAAAACCAAACTAACATAGTAATGGCGCACGAGAGCTTGAAATCCTGGATCCTTCAAATGGTTATGAAGGGTTTATTATATAGGAATTGGGGATGAAATGAATGGTTGAGATAAATACCAGAGATAGGGAGATGAACGGTTGAGATCAAAGGGAACTAGAGAAGCTATCAGTAAACTCCACCTCTTCAATTTGTAAAGAGGAGACAGAGTTTGGTTGACTAAAGAGCTAATTACGAGTTACCTTTTTGAACTGAAGAGGTGGGTGAAGTTACCCATGTGGACTGGAGAGGTGGGTGAAGTTACCCATGTGGACTGGAGAGATGGGTGGAGTAACCCATGTGATCTAATTGGAGTTATCTCTTTGAAGATAAATGAATATTTAATT
>MU228094.1:3610059-3621200 GCA_018584345.1 Thuja plicata
CTCAGAGTCTATAAAAGAACTCTCATTCTTCATTCAAAACCCCCTAAATTTCTGAAGAAAATATGCATTGTTAGAATACTGAATTATTGTCATAGCTTCATATAGAATAATATCATCTTGCAATAAGGTAGCTTCAATTTCTAGATTAATTGTATTGATCACCACGTCGTAGATAATCTCTCATATTTCATTTCTTAGCATAATCTTGCATTGTATTGCATCCATCATGATAAATCCTTCATTCTTAGATTGGTCCATGGTTGTGAGATTCTCGTTCTGAGAGCAATTTCAAAACCCTGTCTAGATAGAAGGCAATAGGTCAGATCATGTAGGTAGATAGGATGAATAATCTCATATTCAGTCTTGTGTGTACTTAGTGAAGAAGGACTATGTTGAAGTATATGGTGAATTAACAAGGCCAAATTTACTGCATACACCAGGGTAGTTGTCATGACTAAGATCGAGAGGGCCTTGGAGAAGCTTCCACTAACCATGAAGTACCTAAAGGAAAACACTATCACGGGATCAAAGATTGATTCCAAAGTTTAGTTGATTAGCGACATCGACATTGGAATGTGGGCAGAAATGCAGGCCCTGGTGAAAATAATGTATATCCAACGAACGACCAGGGACCCATTGGCCATTAATATTGACAATTATGGGATTCTCAAGGCTGCTTTCTTCCCTTGCTCCATGCAAGCCCCGAAACTTATTCTTACTCTAGCCGCACACTACAACTCATCTGTCTGGGTCGTCATGCTCACTGCCTTGGTCCCAACCAAATATCCAACCCCCATGGTGTCTTCAGATGCCACAAATTTTTAGGTGGGTGTGGGGATTCCCTAATTTGACATAGTAGCTGTCCTCACCCAGTCCATGGCCTTGGGAGAATTTATAGAACTAGAACACATGGCCTGGCAGTATCTGAACAACAACTGGCTGAAGACGCCAAAGAAAGACTCCAAAAGGATAAAGCTGGAGATCCCCCGATCAAAATTCAAGGAAAGTATACAGATGGGAACCATAGGATTATGTAGGATCTTTGGACAACCCCATGCCTAGGAATTCTTGGTGTGAATGTACTACTTCCTATTGGGAATCTCCTCTGACGAACACTATTTTGATTGGGCCACCATCATCTCAAATCATGTGGACTCCCAGGTCCTCCAAGTCACTCGGACCTCTAAATTTTACATGACATCATATGTTCTTTGGGCTCTGTCACAACAATGCCCCATCACAAATAGGCTACTCACAACGGGTGTACTCAGGGTCGGCCCAGGCCAAAAGGCTCCCTGGAATTATTTCCCACAAATCCAATAGGAGGCTAGTTTCCTCAGATTCTACCAAGTAAATGATGCCTTCATTTATTATAATCTTCTCACACCTACCCAAGATGCCAGGTACCACCTCTCTAAAGAGGCAATAGATTTGGTTAGAAGTTATGGCCACTATTACATTCATTTCCAGCAACACACCTATATTCAGGTGATCGGCTTCTTCGAGAAACCCTATTTGTTACCCAAGCATTGTGGGGACAAAATAATTCTTTTGGAATACTGTTGGTAGATCTTGGAGCTGCACGCCCTCTTCACGATGAAGAAGGTAACAAATTTTTCATACCCAATCACCTGTGGGAACTATTCTTGTAGTTTGGTCACAGCTAAGCAGGCGGACATAGAGCTTAAAAGTCTGGGCTTAACATAATTCTATCTAACGCAGAAGAACTTTGATCCGCTAGGAAAAATAGAAACGACACTTCCCCGGGTATCAGAGCCCCATGTTTCACATGGAGGATTTTTGGGAAGATTTATATGATAACTTTGAAATTCAGAGCCGGCACTTCTTCCAGATGACAATGGGGATGATGGAGAGGCTGAAGCTTTGAGAGTTCCTAGATGACTTCTTAGACACCGGGTCCACTGTGGACCCACAATATAAATAAAGAGGAGTAGACACAATGACTCTCCCTCTAGTAGAATGGAATTCCCATGAAGGTCCAATAATTGAGGATCTTACCCACGACATGGTCAAACTTAGCCATGCATATTTTAAGAAGGCATGCCCCAAAAGCACGTGTAAAGTTGGCTCGTTTGTGCGGGGCTCAACTTCTGGGGCCGAAACCTCCTCACATGGGGAGGATAGAGGAAAAAGGATAATGGGGACCCCGTCGCAAACCCCATCTGCAATCCCCATAATAGAGCAAATGCAAGAGATGTTGGCAGTCTCCCAACAAATGAAAGATAAGTTAATCACATGGTTGGCCACCCCGGTATGTATGACTAGACCCATCTGTCCTCCCTCTTCCCCTTCACTATATGCATTGATGGTTCAAGAAACAGGGACTAGAGTGAAGGAGGAGCGGGAAGCTATGATGGATGCAGGTTCCCCTTTGATACTTAGGAGAAAGAAAAAGAAGACTAACTCTTGGCCAAAGGTGGATCCAGAACCTGGGATGCCAAGCATCCAAGACATACAAATTATTTCTTCCAACTCCCCAGAGCTGGACACAAGACCCGAAGATATCCTAGAGACCTCCCCTCCACATCAATTTGATGATATATTTGGGAGTGACAAATTTGGGAATCTATAGGATATATCACAAGTTCGGCAGAAGAGGTCACCGCACAGGAAGAAGTCCCAGAATAAGAAGTTTCCCACGAACAGGAAGCCCGAGCAGAAGAAGAAAAAGAACAAGAACAGGTAGCTGTCTCCGACGTCCCAGAGATACAGATTGCAAGGACTATAGAGGGCAGGCAAACACATGATGAGAAAACAATATCGGTTGGGGAAATCAGACCCATGGGATCAACTATGACCCCAACTGCCATGTTCCAAATGCCACCTCCAAGGGTAACATTTGGTGAAGTAATCACAGTGGCACAAACATTGAATCTTGGCCCACTGCCCCCACCACCTCCAGAAAATGCACCGGAGGGAGAAAATATTCCAGCCAAAGAGGCTGACATAGAATAGCAGCAAGGTGGGGAACAGAACCTCAGAGAAATAGACATTGATCCAAACAATGCTGAGGGTATAGATGCTGGGGTAGATGATACAAGAACTATTGAGATAAGTATCATCATTGAGCTTGAGAATGTGGGAAAGGAGTCAGAAATGGCTCAGAATATTGGGGAAACTCAACAAAACCCCAGAGGGGAACTGAAGGAACAAATTCTAGCTACAAAGCCACCCCTAACACCACAATGGGTAGTGGAGTCCCAGAAGAGGAAGGCCCCAGTAACACCCAAGGCCCATCTCTCCTTGGCAGAGATAATGACACAAACGCAGAATCCTCCCAAGGCCAAGAAAGCTTGGATAGTCCATACTCTTCAGACTTGGCTAGGCGGACATACAATTTTGGTGATCGCAACACCCTCCCTAGATACAGACAAAGCAATGACAAAGGTCAATGAATATTCCATCACCAAAATATCTCTGGGGAAGAGAGGGAAACAGGGTGAACTAGACCTGTTAAAAGAAGTGGCCAAGGCAGTGGAGGCTCACTATGAAAAGAAGCCCTGAAATTCAGGGAGAAAAAGGAAAAGAATGCAAACCTCATGGGGCTGCTGATAGAGCTAGCATAGCCTATTACTACCATTCCCCTAGAGGTCTCTACATCTGGGGCACCGCTCCCTCAGGGTGACATAGATTTCACTATGAGTTATAAAAAGAAAGGCCCAGGTAGTTGATGAATGGGTTACCAAGCAGGTGGGAAATGTCTGACGTTTCTTAGTATCCACACTCCCAGACCTATATGCAGCCAATAATATCCTACATTAGGCCAAAACTACTATCTCCATCTAGGAGGGAGACATTGAAAATTATGAAGCATGGAAGGCTGAGTTGGAAGAACTCATCAGCATCGGAGAAGAAGTTGTCTCCAAGGCCAAAATTTTGGGAGAGGAGTCTTTTGACTTTGTTTGGACCCAACACTCTAGAAATGACCTCACATTAGGGGTAATCAAGCAATTGGTAGGGAACTTGCATGACAAAGTCCAAGAAGTTCAATATTATTTTAATTTGTACAAGCCATTCATCTCAAAGGTCTCCGGGGATGGTCCCTTTAGCACTAAAACATCTACTCCAGAGGAATATGTCATGGGAAAATTTGATGAGCTAATGGAATCTCAGTATCAATCCTTGGAGGGGATAGATGGAGAAAAAATGACATGGATAACTCACATGGTTCTCCAAGGTCATGATGTGGCAAAGATGGCCGCATAATTTAAAGCAAATGTTTCAGATCTGGGCGAACAGGTGGATATGGCCAAGTACCACCGGGCCAGCCTCAAGGACATCGATGAAGACGGGATCACCTGGCTCCTACAGACTTTCAATAATACTAAGGAACAATAAAATTCTCCAGGTTCTAGAGATGATTACTAGGGGATGTATTTTGTATTTATTCATTCTTTGGGAGTGTGAGCTTTCGGATCCCAGAGTTTTGGGTCCAATAGTTTTGTATTATTTTGGTGACCAGCGTCACAATTCCCTAAGCCGAAAAGTCACTTTCAAGGTGGTTAATAAGGATTTCAGAAGGTAGGTGACTCCAACAGGGTACGTCAGCTCAATAAGATGGTTATGACAGTTGGTCTTCCTAAGGCATCACTCCAACGTAACACCTAGTGCATCGGAGATAGTGAGCCACTCTTCCATTTATGAGGCATGTAGCCTCAATCCCCAGGGGATCAGATTTATTCTTTTCTCCTTACGGATCCCTTCTCAAGGTCAATTCTTCCACTCCACCTTTCTTGTCTCATTCTTCTAACATGTCAGACCTTTTCTATCTCGAGGCCTCTTGTAGTGTGATGCAGGTAGTACCAGCCATCAGGAATTGTATTATATTATTTGAGTGTAAAATAAGTTAGGTTAGTTTTAGGTCAAAAGTTTGTGTATAAATAATAAGTCTGACCTCATTCCAAGGGTCAGAAAAATTGATGATTTTGCAATCCATAGCTATAGCATTTTGATTTTCTGAGTTGCAGAGCTCAATGCTCCTTAGTTGTTAGAGATTCTCAGTAGTTAGATGCTCCCTTGGAGCCACCATTATTGTACACACCAGTGCTTGATAGAAATGTTTTAATGAAGGAGGAAGGGTTCTATCAATGATTTTGTTAGCATTCTAATCTCCGGATTAACAATATTTTGTGTTGTATGTTCTTTATGTCCCTTGATCTGATATTTTAAGTAGATTAACGACCTTCTTTTCCCTCGCTATTGATTAAATATGAGCTGATGGTTCTATATTTCTTCAGTACTTAGTGTAGTATGTTAGAGCATGGTTGATGTCTTGAATGTTTAGCATAACTATAGGTAGATGGAATACTTCTAACCCTGATCTATCTTTTGAAGTTTATTTGGTAAAGTTAATGCGCGCTTGTAGGAAACCTAACTCAATGAAATCCTCAGAGAAGACAAGCCAAGATAACCAGCTATCCCCTCGAACAAAATAGTCACACTCCCAACTAAGCTCCCACATTATCAAGACCTGACTCTCACATGCTTGAAGGCTCGAGGAATCTCATTTCTCCATACAACCATTACAAGCAAAGTTGGTCGGTACCCCGGTACCCGATGACAACTTACATCTGTTGGTAGACCCGGTCACAAAGCTCCATCAATAGAAACTGGCGCTAGGAGGAGGGCATGAACTCATCCCCCTCTAAGGATTTAGATTTTACATCGCCCGAGGGTTCCCCAAGCCATAGTTTTAGGAGTCAGACCTTTAGTGGGATTGGATCATTTTCACCAGCAAGATTTGAAAGAGTCCTTAGATCAGCTCACAATCTCAGAAGGTTTGTTGAACTCGACCAACCTGCTCAAAAGAAGAGGACCCCGAAAGGTAGGCCAACTGCCATTATCTGGGGATCTACTACATTTCAGAATACCCAAGTCCCCCAGATGACCCCGATAATTAACAATCAACCTAGTCAAAATATAACACCCCCAATGGCTACGTATTTCAGAAACACCAGGTCCCCGATGGGAACTTTTTCGGGTGCAACTAATGATCTTCCTGCGCACCCAGAAAATATTTGTCCCCAATATGAGCACTTAGGCTCACGAACCGCAGAAGAGCATCTACAGGCATACAAAGATGACATGAACCGACACCAGATCCAACATCAAGATGTTGTGACCCGGATGTTCCCTCTATCCCTGGGATAGAATGAGTTGAATTGGTACCTTAACCTTCCCACAAACTCCATCAACAGTTGGTAGGACATGGAGGATGCCTTCCTAGATGCCTTTTGCATACACATGGACCCAGCGTGGTCCCACAGCCAGTTCATTTCCATTAGGAAGGAACCAAATGAGCCCCTTGCAGCATTTAATCACCGGTTCCAATGCACCTTAAAGTGGTGCACGGACCCCTTCATCCCATCCATAGATGTAACCATCCAGACCTATTTTAACACAATGGACCCTTTTTTTTCCACTCTCCTCTGGAGAACTACCGACCCCAATGACTGGGATACTCTGGAAAAAGTTTACAACCTAGCCTTGGAGTTATCTCGTGGTCTTAACAAATCTCTGGGCGGGATTGGGCAGAGCATGCCCTTTAACATGATATTCGGTGGAAATTCTTACACTAGGGGATATAACTCCAATCAAGCAATGGGTGCACCCGTAATGGCCATGAATCCCCCACCACCGCCGATAGACCAGCAGGCCCGGTACGTATATCCATCTCAAACATAGGTAATACCAGGTCTAGAATTTGTTCCCTGAAACCAGCTGTAGAAAACACAACAACCATAGACACAACCTGCCAGAGTGCCTTTCTTACAGTCATTCGCAACTGGAATATTTTCACCCTCGACTCTGGTATCCATTGCCGCCTTCCCCAGGAACCAACAACAACAATTGTCACATTGTGATGCAAATACCTAGCTGACCACTGAAGTCAAATCCCTTCGGCGATTATTGTCCTCACTGACTGTGGACATGGGATAGATGAAAGCGGGGTCCTTTGCACCCCACAACTCCAATCCCCAAAGAGGGAACATCTTCTCTAGCCAACGAAATACCAATGCTAGAGGAAGGAACTACACCAACCGGCCTTGACCCAACCAATAGTAATGGAACAACAATGCTAACACTGGATGTCCTTCTCTGAACCAAAACACCAATTAGGGTAATGTTGGACCTTCTCACTTCACGCCTATTGTAGAATTCTAGCCCATGACTAACTGGTGTAGATTGCATGACACATGCTCTCATAACGAGGTGAATTATGCCATGCTAGAGAAAGTCATCATGATTTCCCAACTAGACAGACAACAAAATTTTGATCCTACTCCCCTGAAGCCTCCTATATAGGATCCCACTCATGGTGCGTTCACCTATGAGACCATCTTCTTTGGAGAAGATAGAGAAGATGAAGAGGAACCCAAACTATAGGGGTTCTTTAATGAATCTATTCTTGCCTTTGAGGCTAATGCCTTCACCAACCCATGGACTCCCTACAGCACTTGGAGTCAAGCTGGTAAAGGACCAGTTTACACACCCATGCCTCCCAAGGATACCCCTCCCAGGGAGAACTTAATGGATCATCCCTTTCCACCGAAAGGATCTAGCTCCAACCAAGCTAAGGACCTGGCCAGGGGAAGTCAATAATTCTCTAAGGGGAGGTTTGATATCACGAAGGTGTTGGAGCGAACGACCACCTCCATGACCTTGATGGAGGTTTTTTTGAACTGTCCCAAGTAGAAGAAGTATCTTCTGAAGCTCTTGGGAAACCTAGAAGCCATCAGTCACCCACTAAAGAGTGTCAGTTTTGACGATGCCAATGCGGCTATCTTCTAGGGAACACTGAAGATCTCCCCTTCCTACTTGGGCTGAACATACAAGGGAATAATATACACAATTTCCTAGTAGATTCTGGAGCTTCTGACAATATCATGCCTCTATCCATATGCCAGAAGCTCAGATTCTTCCCCACCCCATCTAACGTTGTAGTGAACTAGCTGGATAAAACTGCTATAAAAATGGTCGGTGAGCTGAGGAACATTCAGATTCAACTCATCTAGGACCCCAGGATAGCCAGTGTGATTGACATCTATGTGGTGGACAACCCAGAGACTTATGAGATGTTACTAAGTTGCAATTGGTCCAAGTCCCTGAACAGATATTTCTCGACCAACTTTTCCCACTTGTGGTTCCCCTGGGAAGGAAAATCTAACTAGATCCAGGTTGAAAGTGAGCCCTGAATGAAATAGGCCCTCACCGAAGTAGGGAGGGTAAATGAAGTCCTCTTCTCTGAGACTTCCCTTGGGGTGTACAAACCCCTTGAGATCTTAATATTCAATTTCACCCCTGCGGAGGACCCCATAGTTTCTTAGAGAACCCAGGACGTGGACAAAAAAATAAGGGTTAAGGTTAACTCTTAAGGTACCGCAGTGACCCTCGCTACACTCTTATCTGACACATGGTGCCAGGTGCATTATCAAAAACATTCAGAGCTAGAGTGTGAGCCTTGCCTCTCTGCTGCTACCTGAGACATCGATACCTTCTAGGAAGAGAAACATAAAGAAAGCATGCCTTGGCCCACTAATTCCCTTAACAATACCCCCATGGTGCCGTTGGTTCAGGCATCTCAACCACAAATCTCCCCAGGGGAAATCCTCACCCACATGCCAATAGAGCCAGAGGTAGCTCCTCCAAATCTCCACAAAAATAATCAAAAGAACACTTCGTCCCTCCAACCCTGGACAATGAACAACGATTTGTGGACCTTAAAGTTTGATGGGTCCTGGTCTAAACAAGGTTGTGGGGCCAGAGTATAATTGATCAACCCATGGGGAAAATCCTTCCTTGCGTCTTACAGGCTACAGTTTAACTGCACAAACAATGTCATGAATTACGAGGCTTTGGTCCTTCGACTCCTATTTGCACTAAGGAAAGGAATCACTCGCCTTCGAGCCCTGGGTAATTCAAAATTGATCGTTAAGCAAGTCTAGAGCCAATATACCTATCACGACAAAAGGCTGGTGGCATACCACAACCGGGCATGGAGCTTGATCGAAGATATTGAGGCCTTTGGCATTGAACTTATTCTCTGGAGATGAAATTATGTCCTGAATGCCCTTGCTATTTCTGCCAGCACGCTTGAGCATATGGCTGGCTCTCGACTCCAGATATTTTCTGTTGAGATGGTCCCCACCCTGTCCATACTAGACAATGTCACCCATTTTCAGGTTTTTGAAGATGATGAGCATATCCTGGCCTTTATGGCCAATGTTGGTGTCTTTGAGGACTAGATAGTGGAGGAGAGAAATCATGATGATACTGGATAGGGTGATGAAGATGACGGAATCATGGACCTACCAACCAACACCATCCCTAAGGGGATGGTCGCACTTGAATGTGTAGACACCCAAAAATAGACAGGCTTGCGATTTTACATTAAAAACACTAATTTTCATCTATTAATTAATGGTTTTTTAATCATTAATTAATCATCTATTTTCCTCTAAATTCATTCCCCAAATCATCTAATCAAATTCCCAAAATTAATTAAATAATTAATTTTATTTAATTAATTAACCTTAATTGATTAATTACCATTAATTAATTAATTAAATTCAATTTCCTATAGTTTAAATTCAAATATTTAAACTTACTAATTAAATTCTTCCAATTAAATTAATTTCATTTAATTTCATTCAATAAATCAATTCTAAATCTAAATAATTCAATTATCTCACATGTTGAAAACAATAATTAAATAAATGAATTAAATATTCATTTATCTTCAAAGAGATAACTCCAATCAGCTCACACGGGTTACTCCACCCATCTCTCCAGTCCACATGGATAACTTCACCCACCTCTTTAGTTCAAAAAGGTAACTCATAATTAGCTCTTCAGTCAACCAAAATCTATCTCCTCTTTACCAAATAAAGAGGTGGAGTTTACTGAGGACCTCTCCAGTTCCTTTTGTTCTCAACCGTTCATCTCCCTTACTATGGAATTGATCTCAACCATTCATATCATCACCAATTCCTATATGATAAACCCTTCATAACCATTTGAAGGATCTAGGATTTCAAGCTCTCCTGCACCATTACTCTGTTAGTTTGGTTCTAGCATTCAAGCCATCTTGCGATTACACACCCATTTTCAATTAGCAAATTCTTCACACTTCTCAAGTCATAGACGCTGCCCCGCCAATACTGAGCATCAAGAATAGCGTTTCAGAAGGAGTAGAGAGAAATAATAGAAGCTTCAAGCATCGTGGGGTTTGCATTTATTTTTTTTCCTTTCTCTTGCTTGTACATTTTATTGATTGCATTTTATTATTATTCATTTTAGTAGTATTGTGTACTTGGTTTATATCATTTGTGAAACCTTTGCTACTGACCCTTGCCTTTGGAAAGCTTGAGAAACCACAGATCACAAGAAGAGAGGCATACATTTTGGTGAACCTGACATGAACAAACAGCCCAAATATCTCTTGCAGATGAAGAAATAGATTGATTAACCATAGTTGTACCATTGTAAATTTAAAAATTTGACTTTTCTTTGATACTTTTATTATTTCGCAATTGCTAGTATTTTACCGCAATCGACGAAACTGTGCCGCAATCAACTGGTTTAATACTACAATTGATTGCAGGGTTTTGCAGTATTATTCTATCATTTTCTATCTTCTTTCTTCGGGTACTTTGACACAATTGTCTGATCTGTGCCGCAATCATCATTATTGTGCCGCAGTTGCCCGATCCGTGTCGCAATCGACAACATTTCACCGCAGTTGCCAGTGCTTTACCGCAATCACCAAAAATTTACTACACTTGCCAGTACTTTGCCACAATCTCAAGAAATACTGCAATATCAGATCCAAATCTTCTATCCATCTATTTCTAAAAACTAACACTTTTTGGTTTTCTGTGCAGGACGGGACAAATCACCAAGAATAGAGAAGGGTAAGTTTTGGTAAGAATTATTCATTATTTCAAAGTTTCATATACTCTCATTTTGCAAATAATATTTTTTAGTACTAACGTGTTTAAAACAAAGCAAACTAAAAGGAATTCATTTGTCAATTTGGGTTTAAAAAGAACAGTGCTTGCAAAACATATCACATCTCATATTTTGGATTTGGGCTTAAAATTGACGTGAGGATTAAAACT
>MU228094.1:3623289-3633520 GCA_018584345.1 Thuja plicata
TTAATTAATTAATTTAATGATAATTAATCAATTAAAGCTATTTAATTAAATAAGATTAATTATTTAATTAATTTTGAGAATTTGATTAGATGATTTGGGGAATGAATTTAGAAGAAAATAGATGATTAATTAATGATTAAAAAACCTTTAATTAATAGATGAAAATTAGTATTTTTAATGTAAAGTCGCAAGCCTGTCTAGTTTAGGGTGTCTACATTTGCCCCTCTTTGATGCGATGTGACTTGTCACAGTGTGTCAAAGATTATTTGATTTGATCATGCCCCAGCTTGCCCCAGTGATAGCGAGTGGACTATATGCCCCCTCAACAAATTAAGCATAAAAAATGTGTCAGATGAGCATTAATTTGTTGAAAAAGTGAATCACTATATGATGATGATGAATGCATTCCTATGTTAGTTATGATGTTATTGATGATGGATGCATTGATTATATGATCTACTATGCACATGTTTTGGATTTTTCTTATGCAATAAATGAATGAATGCAATCTACCATGCACAAAATTTTTGAGTAATGTATGTGTTAGTTAGAAAGAAGTTAGTTTGGATAGATGTGCTCTGAGATTGATCTAATAGAATGGAATGATAGAAAGGATGTTCTTTTTTTTTTTTTTTGGATAGATATGATCTGATAGAAAGGATGAATGTCCCAAGTTTCTGCCCATGTTTCCAATAATTGTCATCATTGCATCTTTTTTGTATTTTCTGATATTTTGGAAGAGCATTGAATGATACAGATCACATACCACCTGGATACCACCATGACCTCTTGATAGTGGAAGGAGTAGAGAGATTGAAATAGAAAGAGACCCATAGTGCACCCAAATATTGACCATTTGGATTCAACTATGTTCCCTGTTTGAAAAGAAAGAGAGCCAAAAGCACCCAGATATTGACCATCTGGTTACCGCTTATCCTCTGAATTAATCTAGAAAAAAGAAACCAAGATAGAACTCCTATGCACCTAGATTCCATTTGGATAGCATCGTGAGCTCTTGATTTCTGAAAAGGGAAAGCCAAGAAAATAAGATAGAACTCCTACGCCCCTAGAGTCCATTTGGATAGCATCGTGAGCTCTTGTTTGCAACATAAAGGGAAAGACCATAGAAACCAAGATAGAACTCCAAAGCAACTCAGAGTCCATATGAATATTTCTATGAGCTCTTGATTCTATAAAGAAAATAAGAAAAATATAAAAGAGAAGGAATGTCCAATTCTTTTCCAGGTTTAAGCTCAGATTGTTGAATTGCGCAGCTTCCAGATAAGTGATAGCGCCTTCCGCATTTATCCTAAATCATCATGGCCCTGAAATTGAAATGAATATTCAACAAACATCAATCAAAGAAAATAAGTCATGATCTATCACAGCTACTCTCCTCACATGGTGGATCCTAGAGTAGTGTAAGAACATAACCCCGAAATATAGACTGACATCTGACTGACTTGAATGACCTAGTCAACATTTTTGTGTGATTCCTTGATGTAGTTGGATTCTCATGATTGGTTCGACTCTTTGGATTGGCTTGATTGGCTTGATTTGATTGATCATGTTGGCAGCTGATTAAGCTGTGTCAGATGGGCCAAATGCTTATTTGCAAAGCTCATGATTGTGACAGTATGGGTTGATAGATTTGATTTCCCTGATCGTATTGGCAGCTGATCAAGCTGTGTCAAATGTGCCCAATGCTTGTTTGCAAAGCTCATGATTGTGACAATTTTGATTGATAGATTTTGATTTGATCAATTTGGCAGCTAATCAAGTTGTGTCAGATGGGACCAATGCTGATTTGCAAAGCCAATGATTGTGACAATTGATTGATTGGGCGTGCTTGCCCCTTTCTTTCTTGATAACTAATTCGATTTTATTGCTTTGGGATTTTGCATTTTTTTTATTGTTTTTGATGAAGATTGATTTTCTCTTGATTTTTGAACTTTTTAGGTTTTTTGATGAGTGTTTTGATTTTTTGGATTTTTTAGAACTTTTGGAATCGCCCCCTAGTCTGGTGGACCAGTATTAACCATGGGTAATTACTTGGTGCTCATAGGGTTGTGTGCTTCTAGATATAGCTTGGGATAGTCAGTCTTGCATTTTGAAGTGTGCTCAAGCTTTTGGAGCTCATTGATGGTGAAGCTGGATTTGAACACTTGGCGCCTATTTGCCAGGTTTTCACCAAGGTACCTACTCAATAGCACTTGATTGCCAGTTTTCACTGAGAGAGAAATTTGTTTTCTCTTTACTTTTTTTCTTTTTTTGCTTTTTTTGTTGTCGCCAAGGTGCCTGATTGCCAGGTTTTCACCAAGGTAACTTTTGTATTTTTTTTATTTTTTTGGTATTTTTCGGATATGTAGATGAATGCCTTAACCATAGAGACCTTTAAGGGTAGAACCTCTTCAGGTGCATGCTGTTGATGTAGCTGAGGAGTTGATTTCCTTTTGGTGTTTCTAGTATGAATGCCCCACTCTGAGTAGAGTTAACAATAACAAAAGGTCTTAGCCAGTTAGGCTTGAACTTACCAGGTTTGACTCGTTCTGCTTGATCATTTTGATTTTCAATGAGGACAAGGTCTCCTACCTCAAATTTTCTTGGCTTTACCTTCTTATGATAGTTCCTTCTAAGGTGATTCTGATAGCCTTGTAAGTGGTTGAAGGCATGTTTCCTTCTTTCATCTAGTAACTCTATCTCACTGAGCCTTGCTACTCTATAGTCTTCGTCAGAAACCAGGTTCTTCAATGATATCCTCAGGGATGGGATTTCTACTTCGAGGGGTAATACCGCCTCTGTTCCATAGACTAGGGAGAAAGGATTTTCTCCTTTTGGTGTTATCACACTAGTTTTGTATGCCCATAGTGCGGGACTAAGCTGTAAATGCCAGTCTCTCCTTGATTTGTTCACTGTTTTCTTCATAATCTTAAAGATTGTTTTATTCATAGCTTCGGCTTGTCCATTTCCTTGAGGGTAGTAAAATGAGGAGAAACCTTGTTTGATGTGGAACTGTTCACATAGGTCTTCAACATCCTTGTTCTGGAAAGGGGTACCATGATCTGTCAGGATTGTTTGGGGGATCCCGTATCGACAAATGATGTGATTAAGTATGAACATTCCTATCTATTTTCTAGTGATGTAAGTGAGGGGAATTGCTTCCACCCACTTGGTGAAGTACTCCATTGCTGCTATGATGTACTTGTGTCCATTTGCTGAAGAAGGTGTTATTTTTCCCACTAGGTCAAATCCCCACATTGAAAATGGTAACGGTGATGTAATGGGGTTTAGTTCCTCTGCTAGTGCATGGATGAGGTCTCCATGAATTTGACACTGTCTGCACCTTTGAACATGCTTGTGTGCATCTATCTCTATTGTGGGCCAATAGTATCCTATGTGGATTATTTTCTTAGCTAAGCTGTTGCCACCTCCGTGGGTTCCACATATTCCTTCATGTACCTCATACAAAGATTTCTGGGATTCCATGGAAGTGAGACATTGTAGTAATGTTCCTTCAAGAATTTGTCTGTATATAGTAGTAGAGAGGATTTTATACCTAGAGGCTTGGCAGATGAGGGATTTTCTCTGGTTCCTAGACAGGTTTGGGGGTAAGACATTGTTTTGGAGATAGCTATAGACCTCTTGGTACCATGGGGATTCAGGACCAACAAGGACACACATTGATTCTATGATAGATGCCTGATGTGATGGTACCAAGAGTTGCTCCACTAGAAATTGGAATTTGGTATCGTTACCTGGAATATCAATCAATGATGCTATGGTAGCCATTGCATCTGCCCCTTGGTTTTGTGCTCTTGGGACTTGCTCAAAGAGAATGTAATGAAATTTGGTGCGCAGTTGTTCCATCTGTGCTCTGTAAGGTATGAGCTTCTCATCTTTGGTCATGTAATCATTGTTAACTTGGCTAATGACCAACTACGAATCACCAAATACTTTTAGGTTCTTGATTCTCCATTGAATGGCTATCTTTAGACCGATGACCAATGCTTCATATTCTACTATGTTGTTCGTGCATTGGAAGTTAAGTCTGAAGGACTTTGGAATTGTATCATGATCTGGAGTGATAAGAACTATCCCCACCCCCGCTCCATGGTTTGTACACGATCCATCAAATTAAAGTTTCCATACCTCGATCGCCGGTTGTAGTGTCATGATAGATTCATCAGGGAAATCTGAGATAATAGGCTGGTGGTCTTGAATTGGTGCCTCTGCTAGTTGATCGGAAATCACTTGTCCCTTAATAGCCTTTTTGTCTACATACTCAATGTCAAATTTTATTAAGATCATTACCCAGTTGGCCAGTCGTCTAGTGAGCGTTGCTTTGCTTAATAGGTACTTGAGAGGAACAATATGTGCAACCAATTTTGTTTGGTGACTCAACATGTAGTGTCTTAGTTTTTGGGAAGCAAACACAACTGCCATGCATGACTTCTCAATGGGCGTGTAGTTTAGCTCATATCCAACCAAAGTCCTTCTTAGATAGTAGACGGCCCTCTCCTTTCCTGCATCATCATGTTGCACCAAAAGGACCCCTAACACTGATTCTGTCACTGAGATATATAGAAGCAATGGTCTACCTTGTACTAGTGGTACCAATATAGGAGACTTAAGAAGGTAGTCTTTGAATATCTGAAATGCCTGTTCACATTGCTCTGTCCATATGAACTTGATGTCTTTATGCAATAGATGTTGGAATGGGTGGCACTTGTCTACTAGTTGAGCTATGAAGCATATTATCAATTGGATCCTTCCTTGTAACCCTCTTAGTTGTCTCAGGTTTGATGGTGGAAGCATGTCCAATATTGCCTTGACCTTTGCTGGATCCACTTCAATTCCTCTGTGTGATACTATGAACCCTAGTAATTTTCCCGCTGTGACACCGAATGCACACTTTTTTGGATTTAGGGGAACTTTGAATTCCTTTATTCTATCAAAGATGGGTCCCAAAACCTGTAGATGATCCTTTCAAAGTATGGACTTTGCTAGTATGTCATCCACATAATCTTCCATTGTCTTGTGGATGAGATCATGAAATATGGTTTTCATTTCCCTTTGATATGTTGCTCCAACGTTCTTTAGACCAAATGGAATGACATTCTAACAATATGTTCCCCAAGGACATGTGAAATTTGTTTTGTGTTGGTCCTCTGGCGCTATCCTTATTTGGTTGTAACCTAAGAAGCCA
Source organism: Thuja plicata (assembly GCA_018584345.1). NCBI lineage: Eukaryota > Viridiplantae > Streptophyta > Pinopsida > Cupressales > Cupressaceae > Thuja > Thuja plicata. The sequence goes on from MU228094.1 coordinate 3,628,496, forward strand.
TCCATAAGTGACAGCATTTCATGCCCTGTAGTTAGGTCCACTATCATATCAATGTTTGGTAAAGGAAAGTCATCTTTGGGACATGCTATATTGAGATCCCAGAAGTCTGTGCAAATTTGTATTTGACCACTGTGCTTCGTAACTGGTACTAGATTAGATATCCAATCTGCATATGGTATAGGTCTGATGAATTTGGTGTCCAAGAGATTTTTTAGTTCTACCTTGACTAACAACGCAATATGAGGATGCATCTTTCTTAGCTTCTGTTTGACAGGTTTTTCATTTGGTAGCAATGGGAGGTGGTGTAGCACCAACTCTGGATCTAAACCTGGCATATCTGAGTAAGACCATGCAAAATTGATCATTCTTTCTTTGAAGAAACTGATGAACTATTCTCTCTCCTCAGGGGTGAGAGATTTTGCTAAGCAGATGTTCTTTGGGTTCTTGTTATCCCCCAAGTTGATTTCCTCTGTCTCTTTGGCTAGTAGTGTTGATTTCTCCTCTGTCAGGAGGAGAAATTCCTTCTTTCCATCTTCTAGGACCTCTGTGAGGTTTTTTCCAGAAGATACGTCTTCTTTTATCCTTTTAATCTTTTGTTCTTTTTTCTTTTGTGGACTGGAAAGAGGAGCTTCCTCCCCGAAGTATGCTTCTCTGTCTAGGTTGATAGAGAATCTTGCCTTGTGATCTCCTGACGGAATGCCTTCCCTTAGTCCCATGAAATGAGCTATTGCCTTGTTTTCAAAGACATCAAGATCAGGTGGTCCTTGTTGATCCCACTCTATAAGCTTAGGGTGTATGAGACAGACACTTTCACTACTGTTTGGTTTAGGTTGACTAAAAGGGACTGTGGATATGGTGCCTACAAAATTAGACTGTGATGAGGACGCACCACTTGAAGGCTGATGGATGACATTTTTGTCTATACAGGGTTGTTTGGTAATTGTTAGCTGTTCAAATAGGTCTGCTAGATTTATGATAATGTCAACTCGAGGGGAAAAATAAGGGATTGACAGTTTGGAATCGTGGAGAGATCTCTACTCATACTCATGGGAATCTGTCTCAATGGAATGTTCATCTGATGTCTCACTTCCTTGGTTATCATTGATAGCTATGTGTAGGTTTATTTGGGATTGTGTGGTTCCCTCTTCGGCGGGCAACAACTATGCTAATATGTTGCTTATTAGGACATGCTCAGTGTTGTGCCCCCAGTGCATCTCTGCTACTTGCTCTTGATTGACTTGAATGTCTTGGATCACCAAACTAGTGCTTTGTTGTCCATAGCCCAAACCTCTAGTGTTTCTTTGGGTTGGTGGGAGAGGAAATTCATATATGCCCTGTTACCTTGCCCCCAATCCGGTTGTACCATCATACCCAAATCTTTGTATCATTGTGTAACCGTTATCGTAGTTTGCCAAAGGTAGTGGTGGTCAGATTGTCTCAAGGGAGTCTCAGTATAACCAAGTATTGATGTCTTTCTCAAAAGGATTCTCTTCTTCTACGTCTCCCCAGCAGACAAAGGTTGTGGGTGGACATCTAAATAGGAGCAGTTGCGGAGTTTCTGTTGCAATAACAGGTGGTGGCATATCGTGAGTTCTTGGGTTTTGAGGCATGTGCATGATGGTGAAAGCCTCTTCATATCTATATTCACCACATCCCTTGTCCGCGATGGATATCTTGCCTGCTTTCTCTGTGACATCTTTAAGATTTGAATTTGAAGGGGAGGAAATACTTGCATCTTGATTAATAACTATCTTTCCCACTGCCCATGTAACATCTTTGGGATTCAAATCTGAAGATGACATGATGCTTGCATCTTGGTTTGATGGTACCTGGTTATCGGTGCTAATTTGGACCGCATTGCAATATTGGAAGGGGTTGGGATCTCCAAGGTCTCCCTAGTAACATGTTGTATCCCAACTCAAGGTCTAATATTTGGAAGGGTGTGTTTTTGACCATAGGTCCAATGCGAATAGGTAGAATGATAATACCCTTAGAGGACCTTTCCTCTTCATCATAGGCTCTGATATTTATCCTTCCTATGACATAAATTCTTGATTCGAAATAGCCCAGTTGCTTGATTAACTTTAGAGTACAAATGTTTAACCCAGCTCCACCATCAACAAGGACCCTACGGACAACACTTTTGTGAATTTGGACAAGTGTAGAGGATCATTATGCAGGGGCTTATGTGGTGGCACATCACAGTCTATGAATGTGGCATGTTTGTTAGCTGCTATATGGTTGACCATTGTTTGGAAGATTTCAGGTGTTATGTCCCTTGGGATAGCTGCATTTTGAAGTGCTTGATCAAGTGCCAGTTTATGTTGCGGAGATATGCGCAAGAGGTCAAACATGGATATCTGGGCAGGTGTGCACTTTAGTTGGTCCACTGCGCTTGTTTGTGGATCTGAGTTTGCTATAGGATTGGCTGATGTAGTAGATGAGGATGGTTCTCCTTGCAAGATGACTCTAGCACAATGTGTAGTTACAGCACAATTGTTACCTTGGTCCCTGATAGTGATTGTGGCCACATGATTATCTGAAGGATTTATGCAATTTATGACATTGTCACTGTTGGCATATGTATAGTTAACTTTATTGGTTTTTCCACCAGACCCAGAGGTTATTCCCTTGTTGTGATCATGGAAGGTATCATTGAAAATGGTGTGATCAGTTGTGCCTTTATTTTGATTATTCATCACATCAATGATCCCTGTGTCAATCAGATCCTAAATAGCATGCTTCAATCGGTAGCAGTTGGATGTTTGTGCCCCTTGACCCAATGAAACTCACAGAAGTCTTTGTCACTATACCACCTTGGTTTATTTTCCTCTTGTTCAAAGTCTCTGATTTCTGGGAGACTGATAGTGTTTGATTGTATCAGCTTATGTAAAGCTGACTCTATTGGCTCTTAGAATGGTGTAAAATCTCGTTGTTGGAATTGAAACTGTGGTTTGCGTTGATTATGTTGATGACTATTTGACATATAGGCCATTTGTATAGGGGGAGGTTGGTTTTGGGTGTATGCTTGTTGAGTGGGCCCTATGGGGTTTTGGTTTTCCATAGGTGCACCTTGCAATGACACCTTAGGCTGCACGTAGTTGACTGTCTTTACATCAATGACACCATCGCTAGTGACATTTTTGTTCTTGTTCCACCATTTAGCCTTTTCCATTTTATTTTTATTTGTGTTTATTTGTGTAGGATATGCAAGGATACCTTGTTTGACCAAGTTCTTCTCACAAAGAACTCCTCTTTCGATGAGTTGTGTGAAGTTTGAAGCTAACTGTAGCTCTGTTGTGAATGACATGTCTGGGATCAGATTGTCAACAAACATGACTATCAAGACCTGTTCGGGCACATCATATGTTATATGGTTTGTCATGTTCCTCCATCTCTGTAGGAATTTCACAAAAGACTCTCCATCTTTCTATTTAATGTCGCAAAGGTCCTTGATGTTGACCTTTTGCTCGATGTTATGATGGAAGTGAGCTATGAAATTTTGAGCTAATTCTCCCCAAGACTTGATGCCATGAGGTAGATGTGAGAACCATTCCATTGCTAGTCCAGCTAAACTTTGTGGGAACAGTCACATTAGATATGTCTCATCATGAGCGACTTCGACGCAACTAGCAAAGAACTCTCGTATATGCTCAATAGGGTTGGTGTTGCCCCTATACTTGTCAAATTTTGGCACTGAGAAGTGGTTTGGGAATGGAGACATTTGAAGAGAATGATCAAAGGGTTATGGGTATAAATCCTCTGCGGTATAGGATTTAGTTTGCCCCTGATTTTTCATATCCATCATTTGGGTTTGAAGGGTTTGCATTTGTTGCATTAGCATGTCTGTTTGATATTGCGGCTAATGCATGTGGACATTCCTTTGTGTCATGGTGGGTATGAGGCTGCGCCTCTGTGTCCCTTGAGTAAGAACATAGGATTTCATCCTAGCGACTTGATATTGATTCCCCACCGAGTGATTTGTAAATGTAGGGACATGAGTAGTCCATGGTGGGTTTTGAAGTGTTTGCTGTTATGAGTGAAACTAGGGTTGATAGTGCTGGGGTAGGTATTGCTTCTACTAAGGTTGGGTTTGAAACTGGGGTTGTTGTTGCTGAGGTTGGATATGAGGCAACTGAAGCTGGGGTTGCTATTGTGGAGGTTGGGTTTGAGGCAACTGAAGCTGGGGTTGTTGTTGCGGGGGTTGGAACTGAGGCAACTAAAGCTGGGGTTGTTGTTGCTGAGTTTGGATATGAGGCAACTGAAGCTGGGGTTGTTGTTGTGGAGGTTGGATGGGTGTCAGAATGGGAAAAGATGTAGCTTTGGGTGGGCCTTGACTGTAAGTAGGTCCTGTAGAGTTCAATCCTTGCGGGCATGATGTGTTGATCCCAAGACTAGTGTGGATAGATTGCAGCAGCGACATAGTTTCAGAACAACTGGTGTTTGGTGGGATGGAAGGCATGGCATGAGAGTTAGACTACGCTAGCCATGAGATTAAGGGTGCACTTGGTTGCGAGCTTGTCATGCCTTGACTAGATGATGTGCTAGCTTGGGTCAGGTCATTGGTTTGATTGGATACAGTCTGTGTCAATATGGGTAAAGCCAATGGTGGAAAGATCAGTGACACAACAGGTAGTATATGAGGAGTGTGAGTAGTGTTTTGACCTATGAGAGGTTTTTTGGGCCATATAGTTGATACACTAAATTCAGTAGGGAGTTTCACTCCCTTCTTTATTAGCATGGCCAAGTAACATTCAGGGTTCCTCTCTACAACAGTGTCAACTGCTTTGGTGGAGTAGGCATCTTGTTCCACATCTTCAAGTTCTTCTTCTGTGATATCTTGAAAAAAAGCTGCCCCACGGGGTTGTTCAATGAATAGAGCAGAACTGGTGTTCATAAAGGGATCGTTCTCTTGCTCTATTTCCCAAGCGGGGAAACAGTTGATATATGACTCATCAGGTTGAGCTCTAGCCTTAGACCTTGTGTAAGGTCCTCCATGAGGTGTTTGAGACATAGTGTGGTCCA
>MU228094.1:3636525-3650147 GCA_018584345.1 Thuja plicata
TTTTCAACATGTGAGATAATTGAATTCTTTTTTATTAAGAATTGCTTTATTTGATGAAATTAAATTAATTTAATTGAAATTAATTCAATTAGAAGAATTTAATTAGTAAGTTTAAATATTTGAATTTAAACTATAGGAAATTGAGTTTAATTAATTAATTTAATGATAATTAATCAATTAAAGCTATATAATTAAATAAGATTAATTATTTAATTAATTTTGGGAATTTGATTAGATGATTTGGGGAATGAATTTAGAAGAAAATAGATGATTAATTAATGATTAAAAAACCATTAATTAATAGATGAAAATTAGTGTTTTTAATGTAAAGTCGCAAGCCTGTCCATTTCAGGGTGTCTACAACCGCAATTGCCCGCATTGTGCTGCAATTGAAGGAAATCTATCACAATTGACTTATTTATTGCCGCAATCATTATGTTTATTACCGCAAATGGTGATAAACTACCGCAATTGACCATTACTTTACCGCAATCGATGAAGTTGTACCGTAATTGACCAGAGATACTATATTCCTTTTTTGACCTAAAACTTTGAAATAATTCTTCTTTTGGTGTACAAAACTAATGTCTATCCTAGGAAAACACGAAGAACATTGTGTGAATCTCTAAACATTAAAGATTACCCTTTCTCTGTAAAGCACGATTATTGTCAAAAACATTGTTAGTTAAAAAGCTCAGACTCGAAATACCTTGATCTCATCATATCAAACATCATCATCTTTATCGAAGTGACTTTGTCCAAGCCAAAGGTTGGAAAATCTTATCTTTTTATCATCACCACTTTGAGATCATGTTATATCAAAATTTTTCCTTAGAATTACCCTCATCCAAAACATAACTCAGACTTCCTTAGAAAAGATCTTCTTCCTTGTTTGCTTTATATCACTTGTTTTAGTTACAAAACCTGGACCGCACTATAACTCAAACACCTCATGGAGGACCTTACACAAGGTCTAAGGCTAGAACTCAACCCGATGAGTCATATATCAATCATTTCCCCACTTGGGAAATAGAGCAAGAGAATGATCCCTTCATGAACACCAGTTCTGCTCTATTCATTGAACAACCCCATGGGGCAGCCTTTTTTTAAGATATCACAGAAGAAGAACTTGAAGATGTGGAGAAAGATGCTTACTCCATGAAATTAGTTGACGATGTTGTAGAGAGGAACCCTAAACGTTACTTGGCCATGCTAATAAAAAAGGGAGTCAAACTCCCCGCTGAATTTAGTGTATCGACTATATGGCCTGAAAACCCTCTCGTAGGTCAAAACACGACTCAAAATCCAAAAATGCTACCTGTTGTGTCTCCAATCTTTCCGCCATTGATTTTACCCACATTAACATAGACTATATCTAATCAAACTAATGACCCAACCCAGGCCAGCACATCTTCTACTCAAGGCATGACAGGCTCGCAACTAAGTGCACTCATGGTCACTAGTATGCCTCCACCTTTAGTATCATGGCCAGGACAATCAAGCTCTCATGCTATGCCTTACATCCCACCAAAAACCAACTATTCTGAAACTATGCCGCTATTGCATTCAATTCACACTAGTCTCGGGATCAACACCTCATGCCCGCAGGGATCCATCTCTATAGGAATGACTTACAGTCAAGGCCCGCCCAAGGCTACATATTTTCCCATTTTGACACCAATCCAACCTCCACAATAGCAATCCCAGCTTCAATTGCCTCAGTTTCAACCCTCGCAATAGCAACCCCAGCTTCAGTTGCCTCAAATCCAACCTCCACAACAACAACCCCAGCTTAAGTTGCCTCAAATCCAACCTCAGCAACAGCAACCCCAGTTTCAACCCCAACCTCAGTAGTAACAATATCAAACCTAACAGTATCAACCCCAGTTTCAATCACAACAGCAAACACATCAAAACCCACCATGGGCTACTCATGTCCCTCCATTTACAAATCACTCAGTGGGGAATCAATATCAAGTCCCTAGGATGAAATATTATGTTCCTACTTAAGGGACACAGAGGCGCAGCCTTATACCCACCACAACACAGAGGAATGTTACACACCAGCCTTAGAATCAAACAGACATGTTGATGCAACAAATGCAAACCCTTCAAACCCAAATGATGGATATACAAAATTAGGGGCAAACTAAATCCTATATCGCAGAGGATTTATACCCATACCCCTTTGACCATTCCCTTCACATATCTCCATTCCCAAATCACTTCTCGGTACCAAAATTTGACAAATATAGGGGTAGTACCAACCCTATTGAACATATCTGAGATTTTTTGCTAGTTGCATCGAAGTCGCCCATGATGAGATATATTTAATGTGATTGTTCCCACAAAGCTTAGCTGGACCAAAAATGGAATGGTTCTCGCATCTACCTCATGGCATTCATTCTTGGGGAGAATTGGCTAAAAATTTCATAGCTCACTTCCATCATAACATCGAGCGCAAGGTTAGCATCAAGGACCTTTGCGATATCAAATAGAAGGATGGAGAGTCTTTTGTGAAATTCCTATAGAGATGGAGGAATACAACAAACCGCATAACATATGATGTGCCTGAACAAGACTTAATAGTCATGTTTGTTGACAACCTAATTCTAGACATGTCATTCACAACAGAGTTATAGTTAGCTCCAAACTTCACACAACTAATCGAAAGAGGAGTTCATTTTGAGCTGAATTTAGTCAAATGAGGAATCCTTGCAGATCCCACACAAAAAAATACAAATAAGAATACAATAGAAAAAGCTAAGTGGTGGAACAAAAACAAAAATGTCACTAGCGATGGTGTCATTGATGTGAAGATAGTCAACTACGCACAACACAAGGTGTCACTGCAAGGTGCACCTGTGGAAAACCAAAAACCCATAGGGCCCACTCAACAAGCATACACCCAAAACCAACCTCCCCTTGTACAATCGGTCACTGTGTCAAATAGTCAATAATAGAATCAACGCAGACCACGGTTTCAATTCCAGCAACAAGATTTCACACCATTGGGAGAGCTGATAGAATCAGCTTTACGCAAGTTGATACAATAAAAAACTATCACTCTCCCAGAAATTAGGGACTTTGAACAAAATGTAAACAAACCAAGGTGGTATAATGACAGATTTCTGCGAGTTTCATCGGGTGAAAGGGCACAAAATGGCTAACTGTTACCGATTGAAACATGCTATCTAGGATCTGATTGACACGGGGGTCATGGATGTGATGAATACCCAAACCAAAGGCACAACTGATCACACTATTTTTAATGCATGATACCTTTCATGATCACAACAAGGAAAAAGCCTCCGGGTCTAGTGGATAAGCAAAACAAGTTAACTATACGTATGCCAATGGTGATAATGTTATCAATTGCCTCAATCCTTCAGATAGCCATGTGGCTATGATCACTATCAGACACCCAAGTAATAAATGTGTTGTAATAATGCATCACACCAGAGTCATCTTACAAGGAGTACAACCCTCAACTACTACATCGGCCAATCTTATAGCAAACTCAGATCCAAAAACAAGCATAGTTAACCAACTAAAGCGCACACCTACCCAAATCTCCATGTTTGACCTATTGCACATATCTCCATAGCATAAACTGGCACTTGACCAAGCCCTTCAGAATGTAGCTGTCCCAAGGGACATAACACCCAAGAGCTTCCAAATGATGGTCAATAATATAGCTGCTAACAAGCATGCCACATTCATAGACCGTAATGTGCCATCGCATAAACCCCTGCATAATGATCCTCTGCACTTACTTGTCCAGGTCCACAAAAGCGCTATCTATAAGGTCCTTGTTGATGGTGAAGCTCGGTTAAACATCTATACTCTAAAGTTAATCAAGCAACTGGGATATTCAGAATCAAGCATTGATTTCACAAGGAGGATAAATATCAGAGCTTATGATGAAGAGGAAAGGTCCTCTAAAGGTATTATCATTCTACCTGTTCATATTGGTCCTATGGTCAAAAACACTCCCTTCCAAATCTTAGACCTTGAGTTGGGATACAACATGCTACTAGGGAGACCTTGGATACATGAAATGCAAGTTGTACCTTCGACATACCATCAATGCATCAAGTTCTCACACCAGGGAGAGGAGATCATCATAGAGGGAAATCCCAATCCATTCCAATATTGTAATTCGGTCCAAATTGGCACTGATAATCAGGTACCATCAAACCAAGATGTAAGCATCCCATCCTCTTCATATTCAAATCCCAAGGATGTCACACAGGCAGCAGGAAAGATAGTCATTAGCCAGGACGTAGGTATTCCCTCCTCTTATGATTCAAATCTTAAAGGTATCACATAGAAAGTAGGCAAGATATCCAGCATGGACAAGGGCTATGGTGAATACAGATATGAAGAGGCTTTTACCATTACGCACACGCCTCAAAGCCCAAGAACTCATGGCATGACACAATCAGTTATTGCAACAGAAACTCTGTAGCCTGTTCTGTTCAGATGTCCACCCACAAGCTTTGTCCGATGGGGAGACATAGCGAAAGAAAATCCTTTTGAAAAGGACACCAATACCTGGTTATACCAAGATCACCCTGAGATGATCCGACCAACACTACCCTTGTCAAACTATGGTAATGGTTACACAATGATACAAAGATTTGGGTATGATGGTGCAACTAGGCTGGGGGAAAGACAACAAGGCATATTTGAATTTCCTCTCCCACCAACCCAGAGAAATACAAGAGGGTTGGGCTTTGGACAACAAAGCACCAGTCCTTTCATCCAAGACATTTGAGTTAATCATGAACAAATAGCAGAGATGCACAGGGGGCACAACACAGAACATGTCTTAATAAGAAACATATTAGCACAGTTGTTGCCCACAGAACAGGGAACCACACAATCTTGAATAAACGTACACATAGCAATCGATGATAACCAAGAAAGTGAGACATCTGAGAAGCATTCTATTGAGACTGACTCCCACAAGTATGAGTGGAGATCCCTTCATGACTCTGAACCATCGATCCCATATTATTCCCCTCGGTCAAGCAGAAGCTGAGAAAGATGCATCCCTATGTTGCATTGCTAGTCAAGGAAAAGTTGAAAAAGCTCCTAGATGCTAAGTTCATAAGACCTATACCATATGCGGACTGGATATCTAACTTGGTACTAGTTACAAAGCATAGTGGTTAGATATGGATTTGCACAGACTTAAGAGATCTCAATGTAGCTTGTCCTAAGGATGAATTTCCTTTACCAAACATTGATATGAGAGTAGATCTAATGGCGGGACATCAAATGCTATCACTCATGGATGGCTTTTCAGGTTACAATCAAATAAGGATTGCACCAGAGGACCAACACAAAATAGCTTTCACATGTCCTTGGGGAACATATTGTTGGAACGTCATGCTGTTTGGTCTAATGTCAGACCGACATATCAAAGGGCTATGACAACTATATTTCATGATCTCATCCACAAAACAATGGAAGACTATGTGGACGACATACTAGCCGAGTCAATACTTTGAAAGGATCATCTACAAGTTTTGGGACCAATCTTTGATAGAATGCAAGAATTCAAGGTCCGTCTAAACCTAAAGAAGTGTGCATTTGGTGTCACAGCAGGAAAATTACTGGGGTTCATAGTGTCACATAGAGGAATCAAAGTGGACCTAGGAAAAGTCAGAGCAATATTGGACATGCCTCCACCATCAAACCTGAGACAACTAAGAGGATTACAAGGAAGGCTCCAATCGATCAGACACTTCATAGCTCAACTAGTAGACAAGTGTGATCCATTCCAACATCTATTGCACAAACACATCAAATTCATATGGACAGAGCAACGCGAATAGGCATTTCAAATATTCAAAGACTACCTTATCAAGTCTCCTATATTGGTGCCACCAGTTCAAGGTAGACCACTGCTTCTATATATCTCAGCAATAGAATCAGTGTTAGGTGTACTCTTGGCACAACATGATGATGCAAGTAAAGAGAGGGCTATCTAAAATCTAAGTAGAACATTGGTTGGATATGAGCTAAACTATACACTAATTGAAAAGTCATTCCTTTCAGTTGTCTTCGCCTCCTAGAAGCTGAGACACTATATGTTGAGTCACCAAACAAAGTTGATCGCACCTATTGATCCTTTAAAGTACCTCCTAAGCAAAGCAGCACTCACCAGATGACTTGCGAAGTGGGTAATGATCTTGAGCGAGTTTGACATTGAGTACATAGTAAGAAAGGCCATCAAAGGACAAGTGATCGTAGATCAACTAGCAGAGGCACCCATTCAGGACCATCAACCTATAATTTCTGACTTTCCTGACGAATCTATCATGACACTACAACTAGAAATCGAGGTATGGAAACTATATTTAGATGGATCATGTACGAACTATGGTGTGGGGGCAGGGATAGTGCTTATCACTCCAAATCATGATACAATTCCAAAGTCTTTCAAACTTAACTTCCCATGCACCAACAACATAGTAGAATATGAAGCACTGGTCATTGGTCCAAAGAGAGAAATTCAATGGAGAATCAAGAACCTTAAAGTCTTTGGCAATTCATAGTTGGTCATCAGCCAAGTCAACAATGATTATATGACCAAACATGAGAAGCTCATACCATACAAAGCATAGATGGAAAGGCTACACACCAAAATCTATTACATCTTCTTTGAGAAAGTCCCACGAACATAGAACAAAGCTGCAGATGCGATGGCTATCATAGCATTACTGATTGATATGTCAGGAATGAAAGAAGATTCTTGTTTTTGGTGGAGAAACACTTGGTGCCATCAAATTAGGCATCCATCATAGAATCAACATGCATCCTTATTGGTCCTAAATCCCCATGGTACCAAGATGTCTATAACTATCTCCAAAATAATGTCTTACCTCCCAAACTGTGTCTAGGAACCAGAGAAAATCCCTCATCCACCAAGCCTCTAGGTATACCATCCTCTCAACTACTTTATACAGACAAATTCTAGATGGAATGCTACTATGATGTCTCACTTCCATGGAATCCCAGAAATCTTTGTACAAGGTACATGAAGGAATTTGCGGAACCCATGGAGGTGGCAACAGCTTAGCTAAGAAGATCATCCATATGGGATACTATTGGTCCACAATAGAGATAGATGCATACAAACATGTACAAAGGTGTAGATAGTGTCAAATTCATGGAGACCTCATCCATGCACCCGCCTAGGAACTAAATACTATCACATCACCATTGCCATTTTCAATGTGGGGATTTGGTCTAGTGGGAAAAATTACACCTTCTTCAGCAAATGGACACAAATACATCATAGCAGCAATAGAGTACTTCACCAAGTGGGTGGAATCAATTCCCCTCACTTACATCACTGGAAAGAAAATAGCAATGTTCATACTTAACCACATTATCTGTCGATACGGGATCCCCCAAACAATCCTGATAGATCATGGTACACCTTTCCAGAACAACGATGTTGAAGACCTATGCGAACAATTCCATATCAAACAAGGGTTCTCCTCATTTTACTACCCTCAAGGGAATGGACAAGTTGAAACTACAAACAAGGCAATCTTGAAAATCCTGAAGAAAATAGTGAACGAATCAGGGCGAGACTGGCATTTACAGCTTAGTCCCGCACTATGGGCATACAAAACTAGTGTGAGAACACCTACAGGAGCCACTCCTTTCTCCCTAGTCTATGGATCAGAGGCGGTATTACCCCTCAAAGTGGAAATCCCATCTCTAAGGATATCATTAAAGAACCTGATCACGGATGAAGACTACAAAGTAGCAAGGCTCAGTGAACTAGAGTTACTAGATGAAAGAAGACAACATGCCTTCGACCACTTACAAGGTTATCAAAATTGCCTTAGAAGAAACTATCATAAAAAGGTAAAGCCATGAACATTTGAGCTAGGAGACCTTGTCCTCATGGAAAATCAAAAGAATCAAGTAGAGCAAGTCAAACCCAGAAAGTTCAAGCCTAACTGGCTAGGACTATTTTTTATTATTAGCTCTACTCAGAGTGGGGCATTCATCCTAGCAACACCAGAAGGAGATCAGCTTCCTGGCTACATCAACAACATGCACCTGAAGAGGTTCTACCCTTGAGGTCTCTATGGTTAAGGAACCTATCTACATATCCAGAAAAAATCAAAAAAATTAGAAAAATACAAAAGTTACCTTGGTGAAAACCTGGCGATCAAGCGCCTTGGCGATTAGAAAAAAAAAAAAAAAAGTAAAGGGAAACAAAATTGCTCTCTCAGTGAAAACCTAGAAAAATAACCGCTATTGAGTAGGTACCTTGGTGAAAACCTGGCAAACAGGCACCAAGTGTTCAAATCCAGCTTCACCATCAATGAACTCCAAAAATCTTGAGCACACTTCAAATGCAAGACTGACTACCCAAGTTGTATCCAGAAGCACAATCCCCTCTGAGCCCCAAGCACTTACCCATGGTTAAATACTAGTCCACGAGACTAGGGGCAATTCAAAATGTCCTGAGAAAATCCCTAAAAATCAGAAAACTCATCAAAAATCCTAAAAATATCAAAAATCAAGAGAAAATCAATCTTCATAAAAAACATTATAAAAATTGCAAAAACCAAAGCAATAAAACTAACTTGGTTATCAAGAGAGCAAGGGGAAATCACACCCAGTCAATCAATGTCACTATCATGAGCTTTGTGAATCAGCATTGGGCTCATCAATTCAATCAGCAAACAACTAGCAACAAGGCAAACTATCAATTGTCACAATCATGAGCTTTGCGAACCAGCATTGGGCCCATCTAACACAGCTTGATCAACTGCCAACATGATCAAAGCAATCAAATTAGTCTATCAATTGTCACAATCATGAACTTTGTGAACTAGCATGGGGCCCATTTGACACAGTTTCATCAGCTGCCAACACGATCAAAGTAATCAAAGCAATCAAGCCTATCCAAAGATTCAAGCCAATCAAGAGAATCCAACTACATCGAGGAACCATCCAAAAAATGTTGACTAGGTCAGTGAAGTCGGTTAGATGTCAGTCTATATTTTGTGGTTATGTTCTTATGCTACCCTAGGATCCACCATGTGAGGAGAGTAGCTATGATAGATCATGACTTATTTTCTTTGGTTGTTGTCTATTGAATGTTCACTTCGATTTCAAGGCCATGATGATTCAGGATAAATGTGGTAGGCACTGTCAGTTATCTAGTAGCCGCCCATTTCCATGATCTGAGCTTAACCCTGGGAAAGAATTTTTCATTCCTTCTCTTTTATTTTATTTTTTCTTTGTAGAATCAAGAGCTCGCAGCACTATTCAGATGGACTCTGAGTTGCTTTGGAGTTCTATCTTGGTTTCTATGGTCTTTCCCTTTATGTTTCAAACAAGAGCTCATGATGCTATCTAGATGGACTCTAGGGGCGTAGGAGTTCTATCTTGTTTTTTTGGCTTTCCCTTTCAGAAATCAAGAGCTCATAATGTTATCTAGATGGACTCTGAGTGCATAGGAGTTCTATCTTGGTTTCTTTGTTTTAGATTAATTCAGAGGACAAGCGGTATCTAGACGGTCAATATCTGGGTGCTTTTGGCTCTCTTTCTTTTCAAACAGGGAACATAGTCAAACCCAGATGGTCAATATTTGGGTGCACTATGGGTCTCTTTCTATTCAATCTCTCTAATCCTTCTGCTATCAAGAGGTCATGGCAGTATCCAGGTGGTATGTGATCTGGATCATTCGACGCTCTTTCAGGATATTAGAAAATACAAAAAAAGATGCAATGATGACAATTATTGGAAACAAGGGCAGTGACTTGGGACATTCATCCTTTCTATTAGATCATATCTATCCAAAAATGAAAAAAAGATAAAACTTTTCTATCATTACATTCTATTAGATCAATCTCAAAGCTCATCTATCCAAGCTAACTTCTTTCTAACTAACACATGCATTACTCAGATATTTTGTGCAAAGTAGATTACATTCATTCCATTAAGTACATCGGAAAATGATAAAAACATAATGGATGCATACATGATAAAAAATAAAAACACATGCATCCATAAGCATCTCATATAAACATGCATTTCATATCTACCATCCTGCATGAACATGTCAATAACATAGGAATAAAAATCATCCATATATGAGTCTGCATAATAGAATCATATTGCATATAATCTCATAATATAAACCACCAAATCATGTAGAATCATACATATATTAAGTAAACCATTGCACATCATATCAAAAACACTAGCTACATCTCATATAAATCAAAATATCTGAGTACAATGAAGGTCACATGTCTGATCAAAGAAAGTAATCAACGTATATATCAATAAATATCAGTGTGTCGAGATACAAAAATGGTACTACTGAGAGTATAAACAATGGAATCACTACAAAAATGGTACATAGTACATAAGTCAACAAGAACTACCCCCACCCTCACCAGGAGGTGGACGAGGGGGTGGCATGTCAGAATCTTTCCTATGAGAGGACCCAGGATCTCTAACACCACTACTCTGAGAATGTCGGGCCCTGCTGGATCTCTGCGAAGCTGTGTAGCTAGGCACCCTCTGTGCTGCAGGAACGGTGCCCTCATAATGGCATCTCTAATAATCAATCTCTCTCTGAGCATCTCGTCCAGATTTGTAATACCTATCCAGAACCTCACGGTGTGAGACATCCTATACACTGTTAATGAATGAGTGAACCTCAGCTCGAGCCTATCGCTCTCTAGACTTAGCTACTGTAACCTGAGCCTCTAAAGTAGTAGCATGTGCATCAGATAATGCAAGTCGGGCCTAAAGTTCCTGAACCTGTTGAGTGAGGTGCTCCACCTCTGAGGGATCATCATCCATGCCACCCATAGCAACATCCATGTCCCCCTCCTCCACCCTATCTCCCAGTCCCTCATCTCCTCTCCGCCTAAGAACCCAAGAATCATCAACACTCTTTGAGCTCTCCCCTGTGCTGCTACCAGTTCTGCCACTATCCCTAGAAGAAACTATCTCCTCACTCTGCTCATCTAGAGCCTTCATGTCTATATTAGCAATGTCCACATCAACTTCCTCAATAACAACCCTCTCCTCCTCTCTAGGAGCCAAAACTGCAGCTATCCGCCTGTGCACTCTCTGAACTAACTAGGGTGCATCCTCCTCATCCTCCAAAATAGTGCTCAAACCAACATGAGGGGCACTAGTCCTAACCCCACCACCAGCACCCCTGGGACCAGGATCATCCCCTCCATCATCTCCCCTACCCCATCCTCCATCTCTCCCACCATCCCTCCCTCCCNCCCCATCCACCATCTCTCCCCCATCCCTACCTCCCCTGCCGCCACCTCTCCCTCCATCACGACCTCCCCTACCACGCCATACCCGTCGGACCCTCATGATAGTCCTAGCAACAAGACGTGAGACATCTGTAAGTGCAACCGGCCGATGCTGTAACCAATGGGCATCATATTGGGGTGTAGTGCCTGCAAAAGACAAATTCAACTATCAGTACCAGAATAGATAAAGACATAAGTACCAAAATAGATATGAGCAAGTATCAAAGAGTAGAAAGGAAGTACATAAGCATTAGAAACAAGACAAAACTGGGTCTATAGTGGTCGAGCGCCAAGTCCATGCCACAGGAAGTAAACCTAAAAACTCGGTGCGAGTAGCATCAAGTGATACTACATCACCCCAGATAGCAGTATCCCTCGACCTTTGAGCAAAGTATGCATAAGAATCAGATACATCTTACTGCTCTCTAAACTGGAACAACACCCTATCGGTGTTGTGAAAGTCTATCATATGAATATGATCAGTCAGGCGACCAATCAAATATCTCCACTGGCGATAGAATGGGAGATGGATATCCTCTCCATCGTAGATGGGACAATCTCTATACGGCCTCCAAATGAAATATGCAATCATATCTAAGTGCTGACACCAATATGTTAAGTGACCCATATGCATCTGAAGAATGGCTCCATCATACATGAAGACATACGGCCTATTTGCTGGAAGAACACGGGCACTAATAGGATGACATATGGCAATATGCTCCCATGCCCAGATCTGCAAGAGGGTAGCACCACAGCCGAGTGACCTACCATCAAGGTAAGCTGCATACAACATGTGAAAATGCATATGGGCCAACATGCATGGACCCCAAGCAAAAATGGTATGGTCCCGGACCATACTCTGCAACATAGTACCAAAGCCGACAGAAAAACCACGCTGTCGGCGGTCGGGGCATAGAATCCCACATATCAAACTGCCCAGCAAAGTGGACAGCCTATCAAGGCCTAACCCGAATCTAGACCAAGGAATATCATAATCACCAGTGAGACCAAGTTGATCCCAGGGCAATCCAAAAAGCTCAGTCAAGGACACAACACCAGTGCGGGTGGAGTACTCCACAAGCTCGCCCTAGATAGGGAGTTGGAGGATGCGATAAACATCCTCCAAAGTAACGGTACACTCCCCAATGGGTAACCAGAAAGTGCAAGTCTCTGAATGCCACCGCTCTACAAGAGCGGAGATTAGATCCCTATTGGTCGTGATCTCGAGCATATAACAAATCCAGTACAAACCAAGATCGTGAAGCACTGACCTCTCATCCTCGGTCATCTAAAATCTATACATGAGGCCCGCCGCCCTGGACTCTCGATAGCGCAAGATCTGCCCAGTGAACTGCACAAAGATTTAAATCAAAAAATTATCAGTTTCAGTCATTGAAGAAAGTAACAAAAGCAAGAAAAAGTAGATATCAGACAAGGACATCAGGCACATAGTGCTAAAAAATCAATTGCGGTAATAAAGCAATTCAAATGCGGTTCTTTTAAGTGATTACGAAACATAAACAACAAGTACAGCATACAAACTTCAATTGTGGCATTTTACATACACAAGTGCGGCACACTTATCAATTGCGGTATTTAACCAGCAATTGCGGCAAAACCGCAACCGATTGCAGCACGCTTTGCAATTTTCCAAAAAATTAAAATTTTTAAAAGCAATAAATGAAAGCATTAATGACATGCAAAGCGAGAAAACTCACCGGACATCCAGAGCCAGCTAGTCTGCAGTAGGTCCAGACTCGGTCAGAGATGTGGATGACACTAGGAATGCCAGCCATCGCTCGAAAATAGGAGAAAAGAAGGAAGAAATTAGAAAGCAAACTCACCAAGATATCAGAGCTCCAATATCGCAATGTCACAAATGAATGGCTCTCTTTGCTACTTATAGGGGTTCCAAAAAACTCTAATTTCACTAGGAGCTCCGAAATTTCTTCCCGGTCCTCGGAAACTTCGCTAGTCAATAACAGGGGCATATTAAAACATTTCTCAAATCCGTCAGCAACCCACATTCAGAAATTGTAGATTCAACAAATCAACGCTCATGTCGCAACTTTTTTGCTCAAATTTGTTGAGGGGGCATAAATACACCTACTACTGTCGGGGCAAGCTGGGGCAAAACCAGAGATTCTTTGACACACTGTGACAAGTCACATTGCATCAAAGAGGGGCAAATGTAGACACCCAAAAATGGACAGGCTTGCGACTTTACATTAAAAACACTAATTTTCATCTATTAATTAATGGTTTTTAATCATTAATTAATCATCT
>MU228094.1:3650615-3663542 GCA_018584345.1 Thuja plicata
TCACCAATTCCTATATAATAAACCCTTCATAACCATTTGAAGGATCCAGGATTTCAAGCTCTCGTGCGCCATTACTCCGTCAGTTTGGTTCTAGCATTCAATCCATCTTGCGATCACACACCCATTTTCAATTAGCAAATTCTTGACACTTCTCAAGTCATAGACACTGCCCCACCAATACTGAGCATCAAGAAAAACATTTCGAAAGGAGTAGAGAGAAACAATAGAAGCTTCAAGCATCGTGGGGTTTGCATTTATTTGTTTTCCTTTCTCTTGCATGTACATTTTATTGATTATGTTTTATTGTTATTCATTTTAGTAGTATTGTGTACTTGGTTTATATCATTTGTGAAACCTTTGCTACTGACCCTTGCCTTTGGAAAGCTTGGGAAACCACAGATCACGAGAAGAGAGGCGTAGAGAATGAATCTTAGACTCAAACCCTTGGGGCTAGGAGAAGATATCATCTTCCTCTGAGGGAGGTAAATTTGAGAAAGTCAACATCGGCTTTCCCAGTGAAGAGAAAATGATAAACATTGGCACCTCCTTCTCCCCAGAGGAGAAGGAGAAGATTCTTGCAGTTCTCCGAGAATACATTGATGTAATTGTGTGGGGGTATGAGGACTTGAAAACCTATGATACATCCATTATGACTCATACTATCCCACTTAAACCTAATGCTAAGCCTTTCTGGTAAAAGCAACGACCGGTCAACCCACTGATCGAGCCTCTGATTCATCAGGAGGTTCAAAAACTACTGTCAACTCGGATCATCTTTCCAATCTGACATACTACATAGGTTTCCAACCTTGTCCCTATGCAGAATAAATGTGGTGAGATCCACCTTTGCGTGGATTTCTAAAATTTAAACAAAGCCTCCAAGAAAGATAATCACCCTCTCCCCTCATTGGATGAGGTATTACAAATAGTGAACGGATCACAAATGATGTCCTTCTTGGATGGGTAATTTGGGTATAACCAAGTCATGGTTAAGTATGAGGATAGAAATAAAATGGCATTTACCACCAAGTGGGGAACGTTTGCCTACCAGAGAATGCCCTTTGGCCTGATCAACGTAGGGGCCATGTTTCAGAAGGCTATGGACATCTCATTCGAAGGCCTAGTAAACCGGTGTATAATCATTTACATGGATGATTTGACCATCTTTTCTCAGGACATGCATGATCAATCCGCCCACCTCGCCCAAATTTGTGAGAGATGTCACTGGTATGGAATATCCCTCAACCCTAAGAAATGTATATCTGGGGTCACTGAAGGAAAACTGCTTGGGCATATTGTCTCCAAGAAGGGTATATCCATCGACCTTGAGAGATTTGAAGCACTGCTGAACATTCAGATGCCCGGTAGCAAGAAGGAAATGAGATCTTTCTTTGGGAAGATCAATTTTGTCTAGCGGTTCATCACCAGATTTGCTGAGATTGTGAAGCCACTCAACAAAATGATGAAGAAGGATACTAAGATTGAGTGGAGTCCGAAGGCAAAGCGGGCATTCACCCATATTAAGAAAATAATCGTGGAGGCACCAGTCTTGGCTAGTCTGGACGATTCCCTCTCTTTTTACATATACTCCTTTGCCTCGCCGCATTTTGCTGTGACAGTGTTGACCTAGAAAGTTGAAGGGGAAGAATGACTGATAGCTTTCATGAGCTCCCCCTTTAAAAATGCTGAAGTCCGGTATTCACCTCTGGAAAATCAGGCCTTTTCTCTCGTCCGCGCTGTGAAGAAATTTGGCATTATATTCTCAGAAAAAAAAGTGCACGAATCATCCCGCACCAGGCTGTCAAGTCTCTGCTAATGCAGAGTGAATTGGATGAAATACAGGGGAAATGGATGGCCATCCTCTAGGAGTATGATTTAGAAATGAAACCCATGAAGATAGTCTGAGGCCAAGGACTATGTAGAGCGATGGCAGAAGGAACTCCCGAGATTGAATGCAAAAATTATACCGTGGAGTCCATCACTCAAGACCCATGGTATACCAACCTGGTATACTCGTTGTTAAATAATAAATGCCCATAGGGGCTACCCCAAACAAACATCACGCCCTGCAGCTGAAAAGCACACACTTCATGATAAAAAATGGCACACTTTTTTGCAATAATTATGAAGGGGTGTACCTCTGGTGTATAAACAAGGACCAAGCTATGAAGATGATTGAAGAATTTTACAGATAGTTTGGAACCAGGCCTGGCTCAGCTGATGCCATTGCCCACCAGTTCTTCTGGGCTGGGTACTATTGGCCCTATATCTTCAAATATTTCTATACTCATGTCAGAAGATGCCATACCTGCCAAACAGCGGCACATCATGAGAAAAACCAAGCCATGCCTCTACAGCCGGTCTTTGAAGCTAGACCCTTCACCCAATGGGAATTCAATTTTATCAGGGAAATTAATCCCAACTTGTCTGCCAACCACTGGTACATTCTAACTGCTACCGATTACTACACCCGATGGTCTGAAGCAATACCTTGTAAAAACAACATGACAGATGTAGTCATAAAATTCCTGGAATAAAACATCATCACAAGATTCGGAATGTCCTTTGCTATAGTATGTGATAATGGTGTGGCATTTTCTTTAGCATGATTACTTGAATGGACCTATGAAAAGAAGATCACTCAAAAATTTTCCAGCAACTATTACCCCCAGGGGAATGGTGTTTCTGAATCGACCAACAATAATTTACTTGAGGAAATTAAACATCTATTAGAATAGAATCCCCAGGACTGGCACCAAAAGCTTAGATTCACCCTCTGGGTAGATCACATTAGAATCAAGGCAGCCCTGGGGACATCCCCATTCCATTTGGTTTATGGCTAGAACCTAGTATTCCCCATTAACTTACAAATCCTAGTTTTACAATTTATGCACGAATTCAGCAACCGGGATAACATTGTGGAGGTTCGACTCCTAAATCTAGTGCAAATGTAAGAACAAAGAGACGTAGCCCTTGAACATTTTGCACATCACCAAGAAGTAGTAAAGAGATGTTTTGACAGAAGATCCCAGTATAAGGCCTTTCAGATTTTGGACTTGGTCCAACGACCACCTTCATGACTTTGATGGAGGTTTTGTTGAACTATCCCGAGCAGAAGAAGTCTCTTCTGAAGCTCTTGGGATACCCGGAAGCTGTCAGTCACCCACCACAGACTGTCAGTTTTGACAATGCCAATGCAATTATCTTCTAGGGGAACACTGAAGATCCCCCCTTCCTACTTGGGCTGAACATACAAGGGAAGAATATACACAATTGCCTGGTAGATTCTAGAGCTTCTGGCAACATCATGCCTCTATCCATATGCCAGAAGCTCAAATTCTGCCCCACCCCATCTAACCGTTCATTAATCTAGCTAGATAAAACTATTGTAAAAATGGTGGGTGAGCTAAAGAACATCTGGATTCAACTCATTTAGGACCCCAAGATAGCTAGTGTGATTGACATTCAGGTGGTGGACATCCCAGATACTTATGGGATGTTACTAAGTCACAATTGGTCCAAGTCCCTGAACGGATATTTATCAACTGACTTTTCCCACTTGTGGCTCCCCTGGGAGGGAGAATCTAACTAGATTCAGGTTGAAAGTGAGCCCCAGATGAAATAGGCCCTCACCAAAGTAGGGAGCATAAATGAAGTCCTCTTCTCTGAGACTTCCCCTGGGGTGTACAAACCCCTTGAGATCTTAACATTCAATTTCACCCCCGGGGAAGACCCCATCATTTCCCAGAGAACGCAGGACCTGGACAAAAAACTAAGGGGTGAGGTTGACTCACAAGGGAGCACAGCAACCCCTGTTACACTCTTTTCTGGCACCTAATGCCAAGTACATTATCAGAGACATTCAGAATTGGAGTGTGATCCTTGCCTCTCTACTTCTACCTAATATATCAATGCCCTCCGGGAGAAGGAACATGTTTTGGATATGACTGGACCTATCAATCCCTCTGATGATGTCTCTATGGTGTCATCAGTCTAGGAATCCAAACCACATCCTTCTTCGAAAGGAAACCTCACCCATGTGCCAACAGTGTCGAAGGAAGCTCCTCCTAATCTCCCCAAAAATAATCCAAAGGCCACTTTGTCCCTCCAACCCCAGACAATGAACAATGATTTGTGGACCTTAAAGTTTAACGAGTCCTGGTCTAAACAAGGCTGCGGAGCCGGAGTGGAATTGATCAACCCGTGGGGAAAATCCTTCCTTATGTCTTATAGGCTACAGTTTAACTGCACAAACAACATCACAGAGTACGAGGCCTTGGTCCTTGGACTCTTACTTGCACTAAGGAAAGGAATCACTCGCCTCTGGGCCCTGGGTGATTCAGAGTTGATCGTTAAGAAAGTCCAAAGCAATTATACATGTCACGACAAAAGATCAGTGGCATATCGCATCTGGGCATGGAGCCTGATCAAAGATTTTGAGGCTTTTGGCATTGAACTTATTCCCCAGAGTTGAAATTATGTCCCAGATGTCTTTGTTGTTTCTGCCAACATGCTTGAGCCTATGGCTAGCTCCTGACTCTGAAATTTTACTGTTGAGATGGTCCCCACCCCATCCATACTAGAAAATGCACCCATTTTCAGATTTTTGAAGATGATCAACATATCCTGGCCTTTATGGCCAATGTTGGTGCCTTTGAGGACCAGATTGTGGAGGAGAGAGATCATGATGATACTGGATAGGGTGATGAAGATGACAGGATCATGGACCTACCAACCAACACCATCCCTAAGGGGATGGTTGCACTTGAACAAATCTTTGACTCAGACCCTTGGGGCTAGGAAAAGATATCATCCTCCTCTAAGGGAGGTAAATTTGAGAAATTCAACATCGGCCTATCTAGTGAAGAGAAAATGATACACATTGGCACATCCTGCCCCCCAGAGGAGAAGGACAAGATTCTCGCGGTTCTCTGAGAATACATTGATGTAATTGCGTGGGGTTATGAGGACTTGAAAACCTATGATACATCCATTATGACTCATGCTATCCCACTTAAACTTGATGCTAAGCCTTTCCAGCAAAAGAAACGATCGGTCAACCCATTGATCGAGCCTCTGATTCATCAAGAGGTTCAAAAACTAATATCAGCCGTATCATCTTTCCAATCCGGCATACTACATGGGTTTCCAACCTTATTCCTGTGCAGAAGAAAAGTGGCGAGATCCGCCTTTGCATGGATTTCTAAAATTTAAACAAAGCCTCCAAGAAAGATAATCACCCTCTCCCTTCATTAGATGAGGTATTACAAATAGCTAACGAATCACAAATGATGTCCTTCTTGGATGGGTACTCTGGGTATAAACAAGTCATGGTTAAGTATGAGGATAGAAATAAAATAGTGTTTACCACCAAGTGGGGAACGTTTGCCTACCAGAGAATGCCCTTTGGCCTGATCAACGTAGGGGCCACATTTTAGAAGGCTATGGACATCGTGTTCAAAGGCCTACTAAACCAGTGCATAATCATTTACATGGATGATTTGACCATCTTTTCTCGAGACAGGCATGATCATTCTGCCCACCTCACCCAAATTTGTGAGAGATGTCACCGGTATGGAATATCCCTCAACTCTAAGAAATGTATATTCAGGGTCACTGAATCAAAACTGCTCGTGCATATTATCTCTGAGAAGGGTATATCCATCAACCCTGAGAGAGTTGAAGCACTGCTAAACATTCAGATGCCCGGTAGCAAGAAGGAAATGAGATCTTTCTTTGGGAAGATCAATTTTGTCTGGCGGTTCATCATCGAATTCACCAAGATTGTGAAGCCACTCAACGAAATGATGAAGAAGGATACTAAGATTCAGTGGAGTCTGGAGGAAAAGTGAGCATTCGCCCAGACTAAGAAAACAATCATGGAGGCACCAATCTTGGCTAGTCCAGACTATTCCCTCCCTTTTTACATATACTCCTTTGCCTCGCCACATTCTTCCGCAGCAGTGTTGACCTATAAATTTGAAGGGGAAGAATGACCGATAGATTTCATGAGCTCCCTCTTTAAAAATGTCAAAGTCTGAAATTTGCCTCTGGAAAAGTAGGCCTTTTCTCTCGTCTGTGCTATGAATAAATTTTGACATTATATTCTTTGAAGCAAAGTGCACGCAATCATCCTGGACTAGGCTGTCAAGTCTCTTCTGATGCAGAGTGAATTGGGTGAAAGACGGGGAAAATGGATGGCCATCCTCCATGAGTACAATTTAGAAATACAACCCATGAAGATAGTCCGAGGCCAGGGACTATGTAGAGAAATGTTAGAAGGAACTCCTGAGATTGAATGCAAAACTTATACCATGGATTCCATCACTCAAGACTCGTGGTATATCAACCTCATTCCAAGGGTCGGTGAAATTGATAATTTTGTAGTCCATAGCTATAGCATTTTGATTTTTTGAGTTGTAGAGATCAATGCTCCTTATTTGTTAGATATTCTCAGTAGTTAGATGCTCCCTTGGAGCCACCATTATTGTACGTACCAATGCTTGTTGGAAATGTGTTAATGAAGGAGGAAGGGTTCTATCAATGATGTTGTTAGTATTCTAATCTCCGAATTAATGATCTTGTGTTTTATGTTCTTTATGTCCCATGCTCTGATATTTTAAGTAGATTAACAACCTTCTTTTCCCTCACTATTGATTAAATATGAGCTGATGGTTCTATATTTCTTCAATATTTAGTGTAGTATGTTAGAGCATGGTTGATGTCTTGAATGTTTAGCATAACTATAGGTAGATGGAATACTTCTAACCCTGATCTATCTTTTGAATTTTATTTTTTAAAGTTAATGCGCACTTGTAGGAAACCTAACTCAATGAAATCCCTGAAGAAGAATAGCCAAGATAACCAGCTATCCCCTCGAACAAAACAGTCACACTCCCAACTAAGCTCCTACACCGTCGAGACCCGACTCTCACGTGCTTGAAGTCCGGGGAATCTCATTTGGAAGCTCTCAGGTGTTATTTCCCTTGGGACAGCTGCATTCTAAAGGGCTTGGTCAAGTGCCAGTTTATGCTGTGGAGATATGCGCAATAGGTCAAACATGGAGATCTGGGTAGGTGTGCACTTTAGTTGATCCACTATGCTTGGCTGTGGATCTAAGTTTTCTTTAAGATTGGCAGATACAGTAGATGAGGATGGTACTCATTGCAAGATGACTCTGGCACAACACGTTGTTATAGCATATTTGTTACCTTGGTCTTTGATAGTGATTGTAGCCACATGGCTATCTAAAGGATTGAGGCAATTAATAACATTATCATTGTTGGCATATGTATAGTTGACTTGTTTTGTCTATCCACCAGACCTAGAGGCTTTTCCCTTGTTGTGATCATGAAAGGTATCATTGAAGATAGTGTGATTATTTGTGCCTTTGGTTTGGGTATTTGTCACATCGATGGCCCATGTGTCAATCAGATCTTGGATAGCGTGTTTCAAACGGAAATAGTTAGACATTTTGTGCCCTTTCACCCGATGAAACTCGTAGAAGTCTTTTTCATTATACCACCTTGGTTTTTTTGCATCTTGTTCAAATTCCTTGATTTCAGGGAGAGTGATAGTGTTTGATTGTATCAATTTATGTAAAGCTAATTCTATCAGCTCTCCTAATGGTGTGAAATCTCACTGCTGGAATTGAAATCGTGGTCTGCATTAATTCTGTTGTTGACTATTTGACACACTGGATGCTTGTATAGGGGGAGGTTGGTTTTGGGTGTATGATTATTGAGTTGGCCTTGTGGGTTGTTGGTTGGCCATAGGTGCACCTTGCAGTGACACCTTAGGTTGTGCATAGTTGACTGTCTTCACATCAATGACACCATCCCTAGTGACATTTTTTTTTGTTCCACCGCTTGGCTTTGTCCGTTGCATTTTTATTTGTATTTGTTTGTGTTGGATCTGCAAGGAATCCTCATTTGACTAAGTTTTTCTCACAATGAACTCCTCATTCGATGAGTTGAGTGAAGTTTGGAGCTAACTGTAATTCTGTTGTGAAAGACATGTCTGGAATTAGATTGTCAACAAACATGACTATTAGGTCTTATTCAGGCACATCATATGTTATGTGGTTTGTTGTATTCCTCCATCTCTGTAGGAACTTCACAAAAGACTCTCCATCCTTCTGTTTGATATTGCAAAGGTCCTTGATGCTGACCTTGTGCTCGATGTTATGATGAAAGTGAGCTATGAACTTTTCAGCCAGTTCACCCCAAGACTGAATGCCATGAGGTAAATATGAGAACCATTCCATTTCTGATTTGGCCAAGCTTTGTGAGAACAGTCACATTAAATATGTCTCATCATGGGTGAGTTTGATGCAACTAGCAAAAAACTCTCGAATATGTTAAATAGGGTTGGTATTGCCCCTATATTTGTTGAATTTCGATACCGAGAAGTGATTTGGGAATGGAGACATGTGAAGAGAATGGTCAAAGGGGTATGGGTATAAATCCTTTGTTGTGTAGGATTTAGTTTGCCCCTGATTTTGCATATCCATCATTTGGGTTTGAAGGGTTTGCATTTGTTGCATTAACATGTTTGTTTGATATTGAGTTTGATGTGTGAGGATGTTCCTCTATGTTGTAGTGGGTATGAGGCTGTGCCTCTATGTCCCTTGAGTAGGAACATAGGATTTCATCCTGGGGACTTGATATTGATTTCCCACTGAGTGATTTGGAAATGGGGGCACATGAGTAGCCCATGGTGGGCTTTGATGTGTTTTTTGTTGTGATTGAAACTAGGGTTGATACTGCTAGGGTTGATATTGCTGCTACTGAGTTTGGGTTTGAAGCTGGGGTTGTTGTTGCTGAGGTTGGAATTGAGACAACTAAAGCTGGGGTTGTTGTTGTGGGGGTTGGTTTTGAGGCAACTGAAGCTGGGGTTGTTTTTGCTAGGGTTGGATTTGAGGCAACTAAATATGGGGTTGTTGTTGTGGAGTTTGGATTTGAGGCAACTGAAGCTGGGGTTGTTGCGGAGGTTGGATTGATGTCAGAATGGGCAAAGGTGTAGCCTTAGGTGGGAATTGACTATAAATCATACCTACAGGGATGGATCCTTGTGGGCATGAGGTGTTGATCCCAAGACTAGTATGAGTTGACTACAGCCACGACATAGTTTTAGAACAATTGGTGTTTGGTGTGATGGAAGGCATAGCTTGAAAACTTAATTGCCCCGGCCATGTGACCAAAGGTGGGAGCATACTAGTAACCATAGGTGCACTCAGTTGCGATGCTATCATGCTTTGAGTGGAAGATGTGCTGGCATGGTTTGTGTCATTGGTTTGACTGGGTATCATCTGTGTCAATGTGGGTAATACCAATGGTGGAAATATTTGAGAGATAGTAGGCAGTATTTGAGGAGGCTAAGTAGTGTTTTGACCTACGAGAGGGTTTTCAGGCCATATGGTCGATACACTGAATTCAGTGGGGATTTTGACTCCCTTCTTTATAAACATGGCTAAGAAGCGTTTGGGATTCCTCTCTACAAAAATGTCAACTACTTGTCTGGAATAAGCATCTTTCTCTATATCCTCTAATCCTCTTCTGTGACATTTTGGAAAAGAGCTGCCCCACGGGGTTGTTCAATGAACAAAGTAGAACTGGTGTTTACAAAGGGGTCATCTTCCCTCTTTGTTTCCCAAGTAGGGAATCTATTGATATATGATTCATCAGGTTGCATTCTAGCCTTTGACCTTGTGTAAGGCCCTCCATGAGGTGTTTGAGACATAGTGTGGTCCAAATTTTGTAACTAAAACAAGTGATATAAAGCAAACAAAGAAGAATATCCTTTCTAAGGAAGTCTGAGTTATTTTTTGGACAAGAGTAATTCTCGGGACAGATTTTGATATATCTTGATCTCAAAGTGGTGATGATGTAAAAAGATAAGATTTGTCGACCTTTGCATTGGACAAAGTCACTTTGATAAAGATGATGATGTTTGATATGATGAGATCAAGGTATTTTGATTCTGAGCTTTCGAACTAACAATGTTTTTGACAATAATCATTCTTTTCAGAGAAGGGATGATCTTTAATGTTTAGAGATTCACACAATGTTCTTCGCATTTTCCTAGGATAAACACTAGTTTTGGACACCAAATGAAGAGTTCTCTCAAGGTTTTTAGGTTTAAAATAGGTGTAAAATATCTCTGGTCAAGTGCAAAAAAGCTCCACCAATTGCGGCAAAGTGTATAGTCGATTGCGGTAATAAACAAGTTGATTATGGCAATAAACAATTAAACTGTGGCCGACTTCCTTCAATTGCGGCACAATGCAGGAAATTACAGTAAAAGAGAAACAGTCTCAAAAAAAGACTAAAAGATGGGTATCATTGCTTGACAATTTTGATATTTTGGAACAATGTTTCTGATTTGCAAGATAGTTGACGTTGACAACCCTAGAATTTAACACATTTGACTCATTTTGACAATTTGGATGTTTTTTTTTTCATTTTCAGAAACTGATCATGGAAACAAGCATGATAGACACTATGTTTTTGAAGAATGAAGACTGATAATGTGTATGTTCTATATTTTTTCAAGTTGCAAGGTTATCACGAGGTCTCAACAATGAACAGTCAGATTAATCTAGGTTAATGGCTTCAAAATACAATGTTATAGGCCCAATGCTTGAATGTTCATTAGCTCACATGGCAATTGTCACACTACTAGGACACAAAGGTCCATGACGTAGGTGCCCGTGTTTTTTCCATTTCCAAGTATTGTTGCCATGGAGTGAAGATCTCTTTCACTACACAAATACCATGGGACACATATGTTGGGAATCTTTGGGGGGAAATTCTACAACCCCTTGCACTATAATAAGGTATGTGTTCAGAGGTAAAACGGGTTGGCCTCTAATTATCAAGGTTGTAGTAAGGGTCCATGGCATCTATCTAATCGATTTGTACATGTGTGACTCACTTAAGAGCCTAGTTGACCATGTTGGCTCCTTAGGGATATTCACCCGATCCAGACTATCATCAACACACCTCGCCCGAGCTTGGCTAGATAAGACAAAACTTTGGTTCGCACCTTGTTTATATACCGATCGGAAGGATTACTGGTTTAAGGTCATTCTTCGAGGAAGAAGCGCATTCCCTAGATAGGCCTTTCTTAAAAGTATAAAGGTTTTTAATCTAATAGATTGTCCAAGTGCACCCAAAACTCAAGACACAAGGTAAATTGATTAAGCTCCGAAAATTTGAAATGTGAACTAAGCTACACCACCACACAAGCACAAGTGTTTAGTTTTAAGCCCAAAATTATGTGTTGATTGCTTGTTCAATTTTAATGCACCAAATCAAGAAATTATTTGCCTTGTTCAATTTTAGTCCTCACGTCAATTTTAAGCCCAATTTTGAAATGTGAGATGTGAGATGTGTGACAAACACTGTTCTTTTTAAACCCAAATCGACAAGTGAATTAATTTTTAGTTGTATTGTTATCTTGCCTCCTCGATTTGTAACTATCAAACAAAGTGTTTAGTATCTTCAGAAATGAAAGATTTCAATCCAAAAAAGTAGCAAATCCGAAAACTCCTGGATTGTTGAGATTGCTGAAATTAATGGCGACTTTATACTTACCTCTAAATCTCTTAATTGAATCAATGTACCTCATGTATGCTTCGCTTTGATCTTTAGCTATGATTGCGAGAATAGCCCTTTGTTGTGATTGATAGTTGATGGTTCTCCTTCTAGCAGATCTTAATGCTCTAGCACCTGGTATGCGTCTGATTATCCTCTTGGCCATTAGTCATTTTCTCAATCCCCAAGAAATCAAGAAAGAACACACAAAAAGAAAACTTTTTCAAAGATCTTTCTTTTTTTGAAAATATTTCTCAGAAAAAATAAAATAACAGAGAATAAAGTCCCTGTATAATTTCAAGACCTTTCCAAAAATGTAACTTTTTTGATAAGAAATGTTGATTTGTGTCCAAAATTAAATATTTATGAAATATTATTAAAAATCATAAAAAATTTAGAAAAATCCAAATTTTGGATTGTAGCTTTCTTATGCCAAATAATACCTGCAAAAAGAAATTTAGATCATAATTCCTTAATTTGTGCCCTAGGGACCCATTTTATCATAAAAGACCAGTTTGAAAAGATTTGTTATTTTTGCAAAATAATTTCGCAGAAATTAAAATCACAGAGAATAGACCCCCTCTATAATCTCAATACCTTTCCAAAAATGTAACGTTTTTGATAAAAAAATGCTGATTTGTGTCCAAAATTAATTTTTTATGAAATATCTTAAAAAATTTATAAAAAATCATAAAAAATTCAAAAAAATCTGAATTTTGGACTGCAGCTTTCTTATGTCAAATGATACCTACAAAACAAATTTTAGATCATAATTCCTTAATTTGTGCCCTAGGGACCCATTTTATCATAAAAGACCAGTTTGAAAAGATCTGTTATTTTTGCAAAATAATTTCATAGAATTTAAAATCACAGAGAATAAACCCCCTCTATAATTTCAATGCCTTTCCAAAAATATAATTTTCTTGAAAGGAAACTCTGATTTGTGCCCAAAAATGATTTTTTATGAAATATCACAGAAAAATTATAAAAATAAATTTAAAAAACTCAGAAAAATCTGAATTTTTGTTTGGGGCCTCCTTAGATCAACATCAACCTGAAAAAAAAAATTTATAAAATAATTCCATGCGGTTTGAAAGATATGACCAAATTTCACGCGGGCTATAAGTTCACGTCGGGTTCACCAAAATGTACGCCTCTTTTCATGATTCTTTTTGATATAGAATTGCTTTATTGAATGAAATTAAATTAATTTAATTGGAAGAATTTAATTTGTAAGTTTAAATATTTGAATTTAAACTATAGGAAATTAAGTTTAATTAATTAATTAATGGTAATTAATCAATTAAGGTTAATTAATTAAATAAAATTA